>OX608079.1:125251523-125531341 GCA_951509765.1 Sphenella marginata | reverse complement strand
CCAAATATTTTTGTTGCATCACTTACTAACATGCATGTACATGAATTTAAAAATGTTTGCGTCAAAACAATCGATAACATTGTTAGAAATAATTATGAAAATCTATGTGTATCATTACTTCATGTATATTCACCTATATATTTCCTATACAATGGCACAAACACCACATTTTTTTTATGTCAAATACACCACATATGTGTACTCTAAAAATATCAAAAAAAAACACTTGTTAAATTTGTGCCACATCTCTGCTATACACTAATACATACACACATACGTGTTTCAATTTTTATATGAATTATATTACTTACATAATATTGCATATTTCCAAATATTTTTGTTGTATCATGTACTAACATGCATGGAAAAAAATATAAAAATATAATCTGCCGATAATCGATAACAGTTTAAGTACAAATCGATAACAAGTAAATTACTCCCTATTTCAATTTTTTTTACTTCTATGTGTTTTCCATATATAACGGGACTTTTACAAAAATTTGTTTATGCCAATCACACCACATACAGTTACTCTAAAAATATCACAAAATATCTGCGGTTAAATTTGCCTAATAAATCTTTTAACCCCAAAATACATCATGTGGCCAAAGTGACTCACTACTTTATTTTAATTATTTTATTTAAATAAAAACGAATATTTCCAAATATTTTTGTTGCATCACTTACTAACATGCATGTACATGAATTTAAAAATGTTTGCGTCAAAACAATCGATAACATTGTTAGAAATAATTATGAAAATCTATGTGTATCATTACTTCATGTATATTCACCTATATATTTCCTATACAATGGCACAAACACCACATTTTTTTTATGTCAAATACACCACATATGTGTACTCTAAAAATATCAAAAAAAAACACTTGTTAAATTTGTGCCACATCTCTGCTATACACTAATACATACACACATACGTGTTTCAATTTTTATATGAATTATATTACTTACATAATATTGCATATTTCCAAATATTTTTGTTGTATCATGTACTAACATGCATGGAAAAAAATATAAAAATATAATCTGCCGATAATCGATAACAGTTTAAGTACAAATCGATAACAAGTAAATTACTCCCTATTTCAATTTTTTTTACTTCTATGTGTTTTCCATATATAACGGGACTTTTACAAAAATTTGTTTATGCCAATCACACCACATACAGTTACTCTAAAAATATCACAAAATATCTGCGGTTAAATTTGCCTAATAAATCTTTTAACCCCAAAATACATCATGTGGCCAAAGTGACTCACTACTTTATTTTAATTATTTTATTTAAATAAAAACGAATATTTCCAAATATTTTTGTTGCATCACTTACTAACATGCATGTACATGAATTTAAAAATGTTTGCGTCAAAACAATCGATAACATTGTTAGAAATAATTATGAAAATCTATGTGTATCATTACTTCATGTATATTCACCTATATATTTCCTATACAATGGCACAAACACCACATTTTTTTTATGTCAAATACACCACATATGTGTACTCTAAAAATATCAAAAAAAAACACTTGTTAAATTTGTGCCACATCTCTGCTATACACTAATACATACACACATACGTGTTTCAATTTTTATATGAATTATATTACTTACATAATATTGCATATTTCCAAATATTTTTGTTGTATCATGTACTAACATGCATGGAAAAAAATATAAAAATATAATCTGCCGATAATCGATAACAGTTTAAGTACAAATCGATAACAAGTAAATTACTCCCTATTTCAATTTTTTTTACTTCTATGTGTTTTCCATATATAACGGGACTTTTACAAAAATTTGTTTATGCCAATCACACCACATACAGTTACTCTAAAAATATCACAAAATATCTGCGGTTAAATTTGCCTAATAAATCTTTTAACCCCAAAATACATCATGTGGCCAAAGTGACTCACTACTTTATTTTAATTATTTTATTTAAATAAAAACGAATATTTCCAAATATTTTTGTTGCATCACTTACTAACATGCATGTACATGAATTTAAAAATGTTTGCGTCAAAACAATCGATAACATTGTTAGAAATAATTATGAAAATCTATGTGTATCATTACTTCATGTATATTCACCTATATATTTCCTATACAATGGCACAAACACCACATTTTTTTTATGTCAAATACACCACATATGTGTACTCTAAAAATATCAAAAAAAAACACTTGTTAAATTTGTGCCACATCTCTGCTATACACTAATACATACACACATACGTGTTTCAATTTTTATATGAATTATATTACTTACATAATATTGCATATTTCCAAATATTTTTGTTGTATCATGTACTAACATGCATGGAAAAAAATATAAAAATATAATCTGCCGATAATCGATAACAGTTTAAGTACAAATCGATAACAAGTAAATTACTCCCTATTTCAATTTTTTTTACTTCTATGTGTTTTCCATATATAACGGGACTTTTACAAAAATTTGTTTATGCCAATCACACCACATACAGTTACTCTAAAAATATCACAAAATATCTGCGGTTAAATTTGCCTAATAAATCTTTTAACCCCAAAATACATCATGTGGCCAAAGTGACTCACTACTTTATTTTAATTATTTTATTTAAATAAAAACGAATATTTCCAAATATTTTTGTTGCATCACTTACTAACATGCATGTACATGAATTTAAAAATGTTTGCGTCAAAACAATCGATAACATTGTTAGAAATAATTATGAAAATCTATGTGTATCATTACTTCATGTATATTCACCTATATATTTCCTATACAATGGCACAAACACCACATTTTTTTTATGTCAAATACACCACATATGTGTACTCTAAAAATATCAAAAAAAAACACTTGTTAAATTTGTGCCACATCTCTGCTATACACTAATACATACACACATACGTGTTTCAATTTTTATATGAATTATATTACTTACATAATATTGCATATTTCCAAATATTTTTGTTGTATCATGTACTAACATGCATGGAAAAAAATATAAAAATATAATCTGCCGATAATCGATAACAGTTTAAGTACAAATCGATAACAAGTAAATTACTCCCTATTTCAATTTTTTTTACTTCTATGTGTTTTCCATATATAACGGGACTTTTACAAAAATTTGTTTATGCCAATCACACCACATACAGTTACTCTAAAAATATCACAAAATATCTGCGGTTAAATTTGCCTAATAAATCTTTTAACCCCAAAATACATCATGTGGCCAAAGTGACTCACTACTTTATTTTAATTATTTTATTTAAATAAAAACGAATATTTCCAAATATTTTTGTTGCATCACTTACTAACATGCATGTACATGAATTTAAAAATGTTTGCGTCAAAACAATCGATAACATTGTTAGAAATAATTATGAAAATCTATGTGTATCATTACTTCATGTATATTCACCTATATATTTCCTATACAATGGCACAAACACCACATTTTTTTTATGTCAAATACACCACATATGTGTACTCTAAAAATATCAAAAAAAAACACTTGTTAAATTTGTGCCACATCTCTGCTATACACTAATACATACACACATACGTGTTTCAATTTTTATATGAATTATATTACTTACATAATATTGCATATTTCCAAATATTTTTGTTGTATCATGTACTAACATGCATGGAAAAAAATATAAAAATATAATCTGCCGATAATCGATAACAGTTTAAGTACAAATCGATAACAAGTAAATTACTCCCTATTTCAATTTTTTTTACTTCTATGTGTTTTCCATATATAACGGGACTTTTACAAAAATTTGTTTATGCCAATCACACCACATACAGTTACTCTAAAAATATCACAAAATATCTGCGGTTAAATTTGCCTAATAAATCTTTTAACCCCAAAATACATCATGTGGCCAAAGTGACTCACTACTTTATTTTAATTATTTTATTTAAATAAAAACGAATATTTCCAAATATTTTTGTTGCATCACTTACTAACATGCATGTACATGAATTTAAAAATGTTTGCGTCAAAACAATCGATAACATTGTTAGAAATAATTATGAAAATCTATGTGTATCATTACTTCATGTATATTCACCTATATATTTCCTATACAATGGCACAAACACCACATTTTTTTTATGTCAAATACACCACATATGTGTACTCTAAAAATATCAAAAAAAAACACTTGTTAAATTTGTGCCACATCTCTGCTATACACTAATACATACACACATACGTGTTTCAATTTTTATATGAATTATATTACTTACATAATATTGCATATTTCCAAATATTTTTGTTGTATCATGTACTAACATGCATGGAAAAAAATATAAAAATATAATCTGCCGATAATCGATAACAGTTTAAGTACAAATCGATAACAAGTAAATTACTCCCTATTTCAATTTTTTTTACTTCTATGTGTTTTCCATATATAACGGGACTTTTACAAAAATTTGTTTATGCCAATCACACCACATACAGTTACTCTAAAAATATCACAAAATATCTGCGGTTAAATTTGCCTAATAAATCTTTTAACCCCAAAATACATCATGTGGCCAAAGTGACTCACTACTTTATTTTAATTATTTTATTTAAATAAAAACGAATATTTCCAAATATTTTTGTTGCATCACTTACTAACATGCATGTACATGAATTTAAAAATGTTTGCGTCAAAACAATCGATAACATTGTTAGAAATAATTATGAAAATCTATGTGTATCATTACTTCATGTATATTCACCTATATATTTCCTATACAATGGCACAAACACCACATTTTTTTTATGTCAAATACACCACATATGTGTACTCTAAAAATATCAAAAAAAAACACTTGTTAAATTTGTGCCACATCTCTGCTATACACTAATACATACACACATACGTGTTTCAATTTTTATATGAATTATATTACTTACATAATATTGCATATTTCCAAATATTTTTGTTGTATCATGTACTAACATGCATGGAAAAAAATATAAAAATATAATCTGCCGATAATCGATAACAGTTTAAGTACAAATCGATAACAAGTAAATTACTCCCTATTTCAATTTTTTTTACTTCTATGTGTTTTCCATATATAACGGGACTTTTACAAAAATTTGTTTATGCCAATCACACCACATACAGTTACTCTAAAAATATCACAAAATATCTGCGGTTAAATTTGCCTAATAAATCTTTTAACCCCAAAATACATCATGTGGCCAAAGTGACTCACTACTTTATTTTAATTATTTTATTTAAATAAAAACGAATATTTCCAAATATTTTTGTTGCATCACTTACTAACATGCATGTACATGAATTTAAAAATGTTTGCGTCAAAACAATCGATAACATTGTTAGAAATAATTATGAAAATCTATGTGTATCATTACTTCATGTATATTCACCTATATATTTCCTATACAATGGCACAAACACCACATTTTTTTTATGTCAAATACACCACATATGTGTACTCTAAAAATATCAAAAAAAAACACTTGTTAAATTTGTGCCACATCTCTGCTATACACTAATACATACACACATACGTGTTTCAATTTTTATATGAATTATATTACTTACATAATATTGCATATTTCCAAATATTTTTGTTGTATCATGTACTAACATGCATGGAAAAAAATATAAAAATATAATCTGCCGATAATCGATAACAGTTTAAGTACAAATCGATAACAAGTAAATTACTCCCTATTTCAATTTTTTTTACTTCTATGTGTTTTCCATATATAACGGGACTTTTACAAAAATTTGTTTATGCCAATCACACCACATACAGTTACTCTAAAAATATCACAAAATATCTGCGGTTAAATTTGCCTAATAAATCTTTTAACCCCAAAATACATCATGTGGCCAAAGTGACTCACTACTTTATTTTAATTATTTTATTTAAATAAAAACGAATATTTCCAAATATTTTTGTTGCATCACTTACTAACATGCATGTACATGAATTTAAAAATGTTTGCGTCAAAACAATCGATAACATTGTTAGAAATAATTATGAAAATCTATGTGTATCATTACTTCATGTATATTCACCTATATATTTCCTATACAATGGCACAAACACCACATTTTTTTTATGTCAAATACACCACATATGTGTACTCTAAAAATATCAAAAAAAAACACTTGTTAAATTTGTGCCACATCTCTGCTATACACTAATACATACACACATACGTGTTTCAATTTTTATATGAATTATATTACTTACATAATATTGCATATTTCCAAATATTTTTGTTGTATCATGTACTAACATGCATGGAAAAAAATATAAAAATATAATCTGCCGATAATCGATAACAGTTTAAGTACAAATCGATAACAAGTAAATTACTCCCTATTTCAATTTTTTTTACTTCTATGTGTTTTCCATATATAACGGGACTTTTACAAAAATTTGTTTATGCCAATCACACCACATACAGTTACTCTAAAAATATCACAAAATATCTGCGGTTAAATTTGCCTAATAAATCTTTTATTAAGATTGAATAAAATTCAGCGCGGTTATAGGGCTGCGTATAAGTAAAAGGAGAAATAGGGAAAAAAAAATTTTTTTGAGAAGGCCCACGGGAGCCGCTCCCGTGGGCCTTCTCAAAAAAATTTTTTTTTCCCTATTTCTCTCCCTAGGGGGTGGGCCTCCCGCCATCCACTCCCACTCCCTTCCACACTCCTAACCCTTCCTTATCTACCCGTCTCAATCCGCCCACTCACACTACCTCCGCCGTCATTGCTCGAATTTTTGTCACTGTTAACCGTCTCGCGTAGATTACCTGTAATCCTGCTATTTGCTGAAAGTTATATACGTATTAATTAGTAATGTTGAATCGTAGTGCTTTTGACAGGAATCGAACCTCCACTTTCCTTCCGAAAAGCGAAACCACAACAATTCCAGTCAACGCCTATACACACTAGGCTATTACACTTGTGAAGTCAAGTGTAGCCAAACGGCGTATTGAAGTCAATTACTCACCTCTTGTTTCAATCAGAGTTAGAGTGTCAGAAACCCCAATTGGAAAATTATGCAACAATTGTTGCTGCAGCTGTTGGGAAGACACCATAAATATGCTGTTTCTATCTCAACGCATACATCATAGTTGAAAAGAAATATTAGGACATTTACTCAGAACATTTCCTTTGGACTCCATATCCTGATTATTTAAAAACTAATTTCCATGCAAAATTGTTTTCTGCTCAAGCCTTTATTGTAATGGTTGCGCGCTGGGTCATGTTGTGCTTTTTATAATTCCTGGAATAGTGTAGCTGCACATATCCCACCACGTGTCAGGAATTCACCATGCATGTTGAATTATTAATATTACCAACACTCTGTAGTGCATATGTATAAGTGAAGCGTTAAAAGCAGAGTTAGCTTACCTTCTGTTGTAGAGCGTGGTAGCACGATGGTTAGCACGCCAAAGCACGATTTTGAAATCGCGGGATCGAATACGACGGGGTTTACTCCTAAATTTTTATTTGTTCATAAGTTCTTTTTCTGCATTTTTTTATAAGTACGTATATTTTAATCATTGAAAATGGTATAATTAGTTGAAATTTAACAGTTTTAATTCTAATCAAAGTGGTGTAGAAATAGTATAAAAACAAGTTGATTTCCCTCCGTCTGTCAGTGAGCTTAGTGCCAGTCCATCGGCAGATTATAAAATACAATGGCGCCTGTTGATTCGTCCCAGTGCTGAATCGGAATTATTTTTACCATCAATACATCGCTTATCACGTCTACAATATTTATACTGCCTCTCATGGGGAAACAACGCGGCTTTGAATTATAGTTCCAGTGCCTAACATAGTTCTTCATAACTTAATACATTACTGCAAAACCACCTAACAAATACCTGACATCATAGTATACAACAGAAGGGGGGAAATAGCTTCAGGCAAGAGCTTTCATAATTTTAAACTTTTTATGTGATAAGTTAGCAAATTAAAATTAGCGATTAAAATTTTTCCAATCTTACTTCAATAAGTTTTTGAGAGCTGTCCTATTATCACAAATCTCAAACGCTGGCTATCAAGTGCATCTCAAATAACATTTCATAGCGGTTTCGAATTATAAGGAACAAATTTAATATTTATTTTACCACCATCCTATGGGTATCATCTGCTACTAATATACATATGTGTATATGTATATCTGTGGCACTTTAACGGAAAAATCCAAACTCAAGTTTGGTCAAATAGAGATTGCACCACCACTGTGTTTTCCGTGTTAGGATTCATAATTTGTATTAACACTACAATTTCAACTTTCAAACCCTCCTCCTAAAAAATAAAAAAAAGGAAAGACGTAGTTTTCGCTCATGTCACACATACATATGTGATAGAAGCTTTTGTTCAATTATTTTAGGAACTAGCCTTTTGTCAAATCTTAGTTGTCAAACATATCTCAAATAACCGTTGATACAGTTCTCATAACAAACCCAAATTTTTAATTTGTGGCTGTTGATATACATAGTTCTCATAGCAAAACCCACATTTTTAATTTGTGTCTACAGTTCTTAACTCAAGCCTACAGTTCTTAACACATGATGACAACTAAGATTGCTATCTTGTCATTGTTTATTGTGATAGTATACATTTAGTGCTATAAACTAATACATACATATGCTTCCGAAAAATTTGCTGCAAAGGGTGTCTGATGTATATCGATGTAGTACATGAAAATGTTTGTCCTGCATACACCGTTAGCACTCGGTATACAATGCTAGAAATGCACATCAGGCATTTATGTATCTAACAACCATAAGAGATGCAATTCTTAAACACATAAACACCCTAGTCTGGTGTGGAATACCACCATTCCGTTCCATAATCCAAAAAGTACTCCTTAAGGAGTATCCAACATTTATCCTCATTCATATGAAAAAGGTGGTTCAATAATTTAGTTGTTTGACAAGGGTCACGAGTTCGCACCCCAACTTTTGGTACCTGTTTTTTAACTATTCATTAATTTTTCCTAGATTTTTAATTGCAAACCTTAATTTTTTTATATATTTTTACTCTTATATTTTGTCCCCGACACAAAAACTTAAGAATTTGAGACATGAATGTAACGTAGGCGGTCAAAAAAGGGTAACATTATAAAATTAAAGGACAAAGAAATAAAAGAAAACGGACAAAATAAATAAAAAAGGAAAAAAATATGTAACAAAATTAGGGTGCGACCCGGCGCCACCTTCGTACCAGTGCAAACGAATTGTGTCAAATGAAATAGATTTGCCAACATGTTGTCAAATGGTTTTTTTGTGTCAAAAGTTGCCAGATCCGTTGGCAAACTGAAATTTTATCGTTTTGACATGGCTGCCATTTTATCTGACAGTGAGTAGTCAAAACTGACTGCAAACGCAATTGACACTGTATGACAGTCCGATTTTATTACTTTGACAACATGTGACGTCATATATGACCAAGTGCAAACCAGGCATTAGGAACCATCTACTACAAGACCGTGCAATTGATATCGTATGCCGGTGACATTAGGCCTGTTTTTTTTTTAAACGCATACATATACATCTGCGTCTGCCACTAAAATAAAACGGTCATCTGCAATTGCGCTTATTCCATTATCATCGCGCATACATACATACATTTCCTCTGTTGACATTCCGGTTATTATTAAGGGGTGATAAACAGATTGCTGGAAGTTGGTAAGGCAGTTTTCAAAATGAATGGAAACTTCTTGGAAGTACTGATTTTATCAGCCACTATTTCTTAGTTGCAGATAAAGTTGTGCGCTTAGCAGTCCATACAAATATTAAGCGCAAACACAGACGCAGATAAAAAAAAACACGGCTATTGACTAAAATAACAGCCTCATAAGTTATATCTACTCCAAATTGGAAAAAGAATCCAAAAGAGTGTGTTTTTAAGTTTGGGCTACTGGACTACTAATAAAACCCACCTAAAACGTAAAATTAGTCAGAGGGATTAATTGGTTAAGGATACAGCGAAACCCAAAATTAAATTGGTTAGCTATGGTATAGTAATAACTATGGCGATATGGTATGGAAACATAAATCTCCTACATTGATTTTCATAACGGTGCTTGGATCAGTTGATATACATATATGCAAGTGGTTATCGCATCAAAATTAAGCTTTTGACATTGACAAACACGTTCGCCTAATGGCTGTAATACACACTTTTCGTTTACAGGCACCTTCTGCATTAGTTACGAATTGCTCAACATGTCGCTTTACTTTACGTTTTATAAACTTTGTGTGGCAAGACCCTACTTATAGCATGCCTACGTTAAACTTATCTATCAAAGTAAAAGTCTGAAATGTAGGTATTATGTTAACCGGTCTTTAGAATTGCCATACCGAAAGTTTCAAGGTTGACATATGCCGGTATATACATACATACATACATTTGTTGCGAAACTTGTGCTACAATAACTTTTTAACCCTCGTTTATTCTACAGCTGTATATGAATTAGAGATGCCACGAATATTCGGCAACTATTGAGTATTCGACCACTTTTTTCGATATTCGGTATTCCCACAAATATTTTGCAATATTCTATATCAGTTTGAAATATTCTGCCGAATGCCGAATATCAAATCATAAAAGAAAATAGCTCAATATATCACAAAGGGCTTTGTTAAACCAGAAACCGATTTTTTCAACATTTATTGATTGCAGACGATTGCGTTTTTCCTCATAAATTATGTTCAGCTTCAAGTAAAGACATCATTCTCAATGGTGATCTCTGTGTAGTATCGCAGCAAAGTTCTTTCAGACATTTTGTTCAATCAGAATCGCAAAACATGACTTACACAAAGCCTGCTCAGTCCAAAAATCCTATGAAAAGCTGCTGCTCCACTCAATTGAGTTTATTTCGTTCTACTTGCAATACTTTTTAATGGAGCTAACACGTTTTTTTCAGACCTGCGGAAAATTTTAACGCATCTGCAAATCCTTCCCCCTTTGCCTTTTATGTACATTTTGGGAGATATTTCCGAAACCAGTTGAGGTATTGAAAGTAATCACATTTATTGTTTCAGCAATCATTGTCACCTCTCGTTTTATACCCGTTATCGAAATAAGGGATATCTTAAATTTTTGGATGGACGTAAAGTAATACAGCTTTGAATTACTATACATTTTTCTTAAATATCTGCGGTGTACGGGCATCAATTTGTTACAATTGTATTATAGGAGTATGTAGAGATGAGGAGCTGAAACTTCTAACGCGTGAAAAGTAGTAAGTTCTGCACAATAGTATGCGCCTCAAATTAGAGTTTCGACCAATATATGTTCATCGGCCAAATAAGTATTCGTGGCATCTCTAATATGAATAATTTTAGGTGCATGTGGAATGTAGTAATATCCACAAAAGCTGTAAAAAGCTTTGAGGTGATTCTCACGGATTGAGTTACAACTGTTGCTAGCAGTTAGTTCGTGTTTGTTATGCATATATCGCAGTTCGTTAACCATATGTTTTACACGGAGTGAGTTGGTAGTTTTGTACAGTGCAGTTTGTTAGTAAACGCGTGGCTATTTGGATAGTGACCGGATAGTTTACGGTGAATGAAAGTGACACTTGAACTGCTACCGGGAAGTACAAGAAGAGGTGACAAAAATAAAACATGTGGAATAGAATGTTACTTCGCCAATGCATACGGACTTCAAGGCAACCGTCATCAATGACGGTGCGTAGTTGTGGGTGTACTCCGAATAAATTTGTTACTGTGTTAGTGTGGTAAGGACGTTTTACCCACCAAAAAATGTGCGGTAATGCTTAGAAATATTTAATTATAACAATTATGTTTGCAAGAAATCTATAAAAAGTATTTAATTATTCTACAAGGTTCTATAACTTTTTTAAGTTCCCGATCCTTACTTATAGTTTGTACAAACTCTTCAAAACTGTTAATTTGGAGATACTTAGCCCAAATTACATTTATAGGAACAATCGACGATATGGGAGCTATATAATATGTAGCTCCGACCTGTATGATTTTCACTACACACATAACATATATGATATGTACTAAACCTGCAAAATTTTTAGTTTCTAGCTGTTTAATTGCAAGAGTTATAGGCCAAAACCCGTTTATCGGAACAATCGATTGTATGGGAGCTATGGTCTTGCTGGTTCGGACAAATGATTAATCCTATACGAAAAGGCGTTCGTTTGCAAAATTTCATCTAGATATCTCTAAAACGCAGGGACTATTTTGCGTTCAAACAGACAGACGGACGGACGGACATGGTCGCCCTGATCATTTTGGTATACTTAATGGTGGGTCTATATCTTCCTCTTCTCATACTTACAATCATCAGACCAAAGTAATAATACCATTTCATGTTCATGAAAGGTATACAAAGTCAAAAACAATTGCTTATATGGAAAAAAATTAATGAACCAAAATACTTGAATACGCCTTTTTTCAATTGTACTATATTTCCGATTAATACATTATTTTGGTGATTCCAATTAATTTTAAGTATTTCAAACAATATTGTATTTTTGGTGTTTTCGCCAAATCGACACCGAAATTATTACTCCCGGCGATCCTAATTATGGGATTACATCAAAATTTACCCAATTATTTGCAATTAAGTAAGTCCACGACATTTTAATTAAATATAGTATTCATATATCAAATTATTTTAGTGTCATCGGTCCTTAATGGTCTTCAATATTTCAATTAAATTTTGCAGATTTAAATGGGCAATGTCATCTTAAGTTATCAAGCAGTAAACTTATAAAATTATTGTATTGCCATCGGCCCTGGAAAGTTTGCAAAATTACAATTAAATTTGGCCGTTATGCATTATCTTACAAATATAACTCCCCTCAACATTTTTTGTGGGTAACCGAAAATGCCTTTGGATTAGTGTGGACAGTAGCAATTTTTCTGCTGACGTGCTATCGTTGCTTGCGCCAGGGTGTTTGACAGTTTATCCAAAAGCATAAAATGCAGCTTATAGACAGAACAAATTTTTATTCATTCTGAAATGGTTTAACATTATTCCTATGTATTCACAATATCAATATCTGTTGAAAAAAAATTAATTGCAGTGACAAAACAAAACAAAAATAGTGACCTCAGCACAATTTGATAAACACAGTTTAAAGTTATGAGGTGTGCGCACGAAGTTCAGTGCAAATTATTAAATACGTAATTTTGATGTTGCGCGTTACGTAAATCCTCCGCGAAAGCTGGTGGATAACGATGGAAACAGTATAACTTTGTTATTTAGTGGTTACCTTAGAACAGAAATCGTAAGCAAGCAAGCATTGTGAAGTGATATATACATATGTATATAAACTTATATAATAATATCTTTGTGTATATGCATATGCATGTATATTTAAAAGAATTCTGAAATAATTGCATTACTTAGCTTTTGGCATTAAATAAATAATTGTAACTGTGCTAAAGGCAGCTGATTTAAATAGAACATCATCATTGCGTACAAATCTAAATAAGTGGAACGGTTCGTGTAAAAGATTACATACATACCTATTTCCTGCATTGTCAATGCAATTTGCCATGACTCATGAGCTATCAGCGGGAGCATTTAATGCTGGGGCCAGGAAACATGCAGATTCAACAGGACTGGAGCAAAACGAAAGATATGACAAATAAATTTAAGAGTGTGAGTTATTCATTACTGCTTATTTAGTCTCTACGATTGCATATCTGTACGTACATTTATTGTACATGAAAATATTCGTTTATGAAGACGTTACATCACATATATTTTATAATTCTTTTGCATATGGAGATTTGCTAATCATACAACAATCATTGTCATGAACCTTTATTCTTCTGGGGTATAAACTTTATGCATGCTTTTGCAAACATACTTACATGCTAAAAAATTTTTAAAACTTAAATTTAACTGACCTCAGAAATATCTATAATGTTCAGGCACTATCTTTTACAACCCCGATATATGTATGTGTGTATATATGTATGAAAAGGATTGAAACCTTCGTTTATTTGCACTATGGCCTTGATACTCTGAAACTTATTGTATGATCTGTTGCGGTTATTACCTCAATTAACAACGGGTATAATATAATTTTATACTTCAAAAGGGGTCTAATTGCAATAACTTCTAAGTAGATGTGTGACGCGCTTGAAAAGATTATGCTAAAAATTTGCACTCTTTTTAGTGCTGTAAAAGTGTCATCAGTCGGCGTAGGTACGCCCGATATGTAGAAATTAATTCTTCATAGTAAAAATGACTTGCTTTCAAAATGAACAGAAACGTTTTCAAAATTGAAATCAGGAATGTTTAAATTTTAAGATATTGAGTTGTATTACATAATATAATGTCTGTGAGACGGCAAAAACCGAGCAGCGCACAAAAGCAAAACACTATGATGTAAGGCGCAATATACAAAACTTTGAGAAAACAGAGTTTAAAAATTTTATTTTACATATTTTCGTATATGTAATATTATATGGCTGCGAAATTGAGGGGTGGGGGGGGGCTAAAAAGTATTGAGCTCCGGGCGCGTACTGTGTTCACTACTATAATGCGAAAGTGCATCGATCACAATTATTATTACTATCAATGTACCCTGCATAAAATTGGACTACCGCAGAACTATTCCAGAAATAACCGTTTAACGACACCTCGGGTCCTAGCTCAATACTTGAGCAATGCTTTCAAGTTAAAAATTTCGACTGTTTACTTAGCATGGCGATGTCTTTAGCTGTGGCAATTTTCACTAGTGCATTACCTGGCAATTCGTTCCTAACCGGTTCCCACTCGGACAGTTATAAATAGTTGAGCTTTGGGTCGTTCTCTCTATCACCTATCACTTTTGTAACCGGTACGGAATGAGGCAAGAGGTTTGTAGTTCAAGACTGTCCCTTTAGGAGACTGCAATTTTACTGCAGGGTATATACATTTATATCCACACATACATACATATATATGAATCACATAATATATGAAATATGCATCACAAGCGTTGTTAATAAATATATACATATATGTAGTCAGATAAGTATATGTATATACCAAATGAATGTATGTATGCTTCAATACTAAAATGGAAACATAGAAATATTCCACAATAAGCAAAACGTTGAACTATATAAAATGAAGAGCTAAGCACAAAAAGTCACATCTAAGTAATTTTGTAAATCGGCTTTATGTCTTTCATGGACACACATGGCACTATCCGGTCCCCGCAAGCTTTAGTTTTAACCCCGTGCCCCGCTTATCTGAAAAGTCACTTTTATGGTGGCTAAATGTTATATTAGTCCAATCTTACTGATTTTCCTACCCATATTATATATCTGCGCATAAAGGGCAGACGCTGTAAACCCAAAACCCGTTTATCGATAAAAGATATTTACAGAAAAACATGGTAACAAATTACAAAATGACGTTCAACCAACAAATTTTTGCCAATTGTGGGACCGTGTTAGGTTCAAACAGAGAGACGGACGGAACTACATGTTGTTATAAAATTTCACGTTAATGAAAGGTATAACAACCGCAAACGAAATAAAGCTTACAGGTATATGTATGTATGCACATATGTACATATGTATTGGTTTTGCAAAACTTTGGCAAAAGCTTCTTATAGTGCATTGTTCCTCAGAACAGTGCACACGCCAAAACCTAAATGGAGGTAACTGTAGAATTTATACATACATACAACGGGATTTTTCATTGAATAACGATTTGCGTTATCGTTTCAAAAAAAAAGCTACCGCTCTCATCGAGTAGGTTCAACTTTAACCGATTTGTATTACGAGCACTGTAACCTGTAGAAATTTGGTAGCCAATATCATATAGCAATGGCGTCCTTAATGTTTTATTTACAGATTGCGTAACTTTGACTTAGGCAGTGCTTACAAGCAGCAACATAGCTTAAAATCTGCCACGTTCGGCGCAAAGTCAAATAGCCTTTTATGTTTACATCTGAGAAAAATTTTAAAATGATGCAAAAGCCATATCACAGATGTGCTCAGTAAGGAAATTCGCAAGTGAGATAAATGAACATGATATTATAGTTTCAGACCTTTTGTTAAAAAGCATGTAACTGCTAATTTAGATTTGGTGACGTTGATTCGCACCCCAAAAGCGAATTAATGTCAGTGACATTAAGACGCCTGCCAAAAGCGAACAAAAGTCAGGTTTTATCGAACTAACGTCATTGACATTAATTGGCATTAAGAAAGCGAACTAAAGTAGTACCTACATCTCTTTTATATTTTCACATTAATGCACATTTGGAAAGTACTACCTTATGGCGTTTTCTTTTCTAGAAAAAATTGTACCCTGGTGTTTCATTTTTCATTATCACCTGAAACTAAAGACTATTATATCATGAATCGGAATTGAAAAAAAGCGCCGTATGCGAAAATTTGTAATAAAAAGTCGCGCTATTTTACATGCCAATTTTGTATTATCATCTGAAACTAAATACTATTATATCATAAATCGCGCGATTTTATAATCCAAATTTTCAGTTTTTATTATCACCTGAAACTAATGAATTTTCGCGCGACTTTGTATTCCAAATTTTCGCCTTCGGTTTTTTTTTTTAAATCCCGATTCATGATATAATAGTCTTTAGTTTCAGGTGAAAATAAATTTTATCCGGCCAACAGAGCTGTTGACTTTGATTGGGGAGTGTTTTTACGTTGGCGGGTCCTGACGTTAATTCCACTGAACTTAGTTCGAGCCACCAAATCGTTAGTTTAGCTTTTATACCGCGCAAAAAGTTTTACTTGAAAACTTTTACTATACAGACCGTTCCAGAGTAATCTAGCTTAAACTTTAGTATGGTTTCCTCCTTTATGTTTTAACTTTTTCAACTTGTAAATATGTTTTAAAACATTGTTTTTACAAAAAACTATTAAAGAAAGTTACAATGCAGGGAAATATTCTGAAATTAATGACTGAAAGTTTTTTGTTGGTTGTTTTCGCAAAAAAGGACTCCAATGTGCTTAAGGCCTTGTAGTGTGCATCAGTAGTAGTGCCATTGGTTGTCAAATATAAACTCAATCTTCGAAAAGAGTTTTCTACATCAATTCTGGAAGGCTGATTAATAGTTTCTTCCTCCGAAGACTCTTCATCACTCTCGATTCCTGCTACGTCTACGTTTGCATCCTCCAATTCAGGGCAGTATTGCTCCATAATATCATTTTCTGTAGGGAAGCCACTTGTGCAAAGCTCGCTATCTACTTCAAAATAATCTTGAGGACTGGCATTGGTTGTTATATCGTTTGCTTTTAGCCACGATTCGTACATGGACAAAAAGGGATTTCCTCGAATTGTGAAGCGAAATTCAAGTCAAATATGCGTTACTTCGAGTTATAGAAATGCTTTATATGGAATGTGTATGGATTTTCTTTTGAGGTATGGAGAACTTCGAGTTATGGAACAAAATTTGTATGTAAATTCTTTCTTAACGCCACTTGCCAACCATTTTCGTTCGAGTTATAGAAAATTCGAGTTATAGAAGTTCGAGTTATGGGAGTTCGACTGTATATAGGAAATGTGTATGAAATACGATATAACTGGTAGAAAACGTGTCACTAGTGGGCTATCACTTATTTAATTAAAAACCAGTAGCATATGTATGCATAAACACTTATGCGACAGGGACGGATTAAACGGAGCTAGAGTATGGTATTTATTTTGGGGGTTAGCTTACGACAGTTGCCAACACCATTGGGGTTACACGCCTACTTAGCCTCAAGTATAATGTTCGCGCAAGAGTGACTTTCCGTTTGATTTTTAGGTTAATGGCAGATTTTAAAGTATTACTTAGTACCTTCACATGAAAACGGTTGCATTTAGTATTTATGTACATAGGAAAAATTAAAACTTTTGTTGCAATCGTTAAAGTGTTTTTTAAGCCGCTGAAATTGCTGGCATTTTGCACTCAAACCACTGGAATTTACGGGATTGAAAATACGTTACTAAAAAATAAATTTTTTTTTTCTTGATGGCCAATATTTTTAAAGATTTTATTTTTTTTTTTGAGCACCTGTGGGTCGAAATGCCTTCACAAAAATTTTTCTACTTATTTAAGCTTCCTTTGTCACATATATGTTATATATTAAAGTCAGATACTCCATCACGGATAACTGAGTAAGTTGGCATCACTATGACTGTGCCTGTTAAGAGCCTAATTATTCATGTATGAGACCCTTCAATTGTGTCCTATAAAAACTTAATCTGATTAAAAAGATAAGTTTGAAAGATCTGTGTAAGTTATTTTTAAGATTATTTAGGGATTTATGATGAAAAATATATCTGAACGTTTCTCTGTATGTATTGCAGATGCCAATTCCGAGATCCCGTGCTTTCAAGATGTTTATGTGCACTATACATACGCCTACCCACTACTGTAACTTTTCCATTTGTTTATTGAATATCCAATTTTTTTTTAATTTCAATGTACTTATCTTGTAATACAAAAAACTGGTTAGTTAAGATTTTAAACACTACAAAACTGCTTACCGCTGCGGTGTAAATTTTACTTTGTTATTACGGATTTTGCTTTTCTACTACGGATATTACTTAAGTTTAAAAAACCAGTATATGTTATATACATATTTTAAACATAGATAGTTTTTTAAATCATTTCATCACAAGGTATTACGTCTGACGTTGACTAGCGAGTGATAAAAGGCAATTGTTTATAAGGAATTTGCAACTATCACACTTTTACATGCATACAAGCATTGCTTGACTTAATCGCACTTTTCCCTTCAAATGGTGGGGTTCACTTTGATCTGGGGTTGGTAGTGGAAGTTAATAGGCGGGCCAACCCTGGCGGGGTTTAATATCGACTAACTTGTTATTTTGTAATTTTATATACAAAATAAAGAACCCCGCCTCGTTCCACTGCGTTTTAGAACTTATAATACAATAAGTCTGCTTTTAATCATTATATCTCCCATAACAAATAAGACGTGGACCTTAATTACTTAGCTTTTTGAAGCAATCGCTATCACTTTTCCATTGATACGCATATTGATCGATATCTCCGAAACTGGTAGAGCTACCGAAAAAAGGGATATCTTAAATTTTATTTTAGATATATAGTAACGCGTCGGTGGAATTTAAATTTAATTCCACTTAGCAGTTTTACAGGAATGCGCACCCAAACACACAGTGTCACCCGGTATAAGGGGTGTGCCCGCGTTTCACTTACTTTAGTAACTTTTCGGATTACCTATACAATACTAGTAATAACAAGTAAGGAAGTCTAAGTTCGGGTGAACCGAACATTAAATACCCAGCGTTAGTTTCAAGAAAAAGGGGGCGTGTTTTTCATCCGATTTCGCCCATTTTAAAAACCAATCAATTCCGAGCCTAAACAATAGCGAATTTGGTGAGCGCGGCCACGCCCCTTGCTTATAAAGCATTAACCGCTTACATGAGCCAAAAGTACTGAATCGATCTTTTCAAGGGTTATACCATGTCCTATATATAACTTTGGAAAAGAAGGCGTGCCATGCCCATAACTTTTAACGTATTTTGTGAAATTTTTTGATATACGGATATATGTGTCCATTAATCAATATTTACATAATTTTAAAAAAGTGGGTGGTGTTTGTCCCTTTTTGAAGATCAGTTTTCATTGCAGATCTTTATGATACTTTCACAGTGGCTTGTTAATAGTGAAATGTTGATATTTTGTTCATTCACTTGTGGGCGGTGCCACGCCCATTTTCCAAAATATTACCAAAAAACCTTTAAACAACACTAATAACATCATCAAGTGAATGAGTGCACTAAATTTTAGCATTATATCTTTATCAGTTATACAGATATTGCATATTCCGGTTTCCTAACTCTCGTTTAGAGAACTTTAGTCCAAAAGTGGGCGTGGTCGTTCACCGATTTTTCTTATTTTCTATGGTAGTACTCTACATAAACATAAGATGCCTGGTACCTAGTTTCGTAAATCTATCTCACACCGTTCTGAAGTTATTAGCAGTCGAATTTGAAAATTGCGTGACTCATAAGTGGGCGGTGCCACGCCCACTTTCCAAAATTTTGCAAAAATAATGTAAAGAATATGAAAATTGATGTATGTACCAAATTATATTATTATAGCGGTATCAGTTAATTAGATATGGACTTTTCAATATTTCCACCTCCTTTCAATATAACTTTTATAAAAAAGTAGGCGTGGTCGCCAAGCGATTTCGTTTATTTTCTATATCTGAATTTAACACAACAATAGTATGCCCTCTACAAAATTTCGTTGTACTAGCATGAACTGTTCTGAAGTTATTGAGAGTCAAAATTTGAAAATTTCTTCAAATATATGTGGGCGGTGCCACGCCCCTTTTAAAAAAATTTGGTAAAATCGGCCTTAGAACATCTAAATAAATACATATTGAAAATTTTATCATTGTAGCTGCTTCTGATATTGAATTAACCCGTTTTATACGTTTTTCGAAATTTTCGATATCGAAAAAGGGGCGTGGTTATGGTCCGATTTTACCCATTTTCAATACCAATCTATTCTGAACCCAAATAAGTACGCATGCCGAATTTGGTGAAGATATCTCATTATTTGCTCAAGTTATCGTGTTAACGGACAGACGGACAGACGGACGGACATGGCTCAATCAAATTTTTTTTCGATCCTGATCATATTGATATATGGAAGTCTATATCTATCTCGATTCCTTTATACCTGTACAACCAACCGTTATCCCAACAAAGTTATAATACCCTTGTACTAGTACTAGTACGCTGGGTATAAAAATATTTGAGAAAAATAAATGATGTTCGTATCAAATAAACAACAATATTTTAGATTTGCCGGCTTAAGGTCGTTAAAATGAGTGAAAAACACCACTTTAAGTTTTTTCTCCTATATACTTTCACAAATTCGCAAGGTTTTAGTAATAAATAACTTCACTTACGGCTAGCGTCCATATTTTGTTCACCCACTACATTTTTAAAACTACACCTTTTCCAAGTGTACTTCAGAATAGTCAATTGTACCTTAGAAATGGTAAACTGAATTTCAGAATAGTGAATTGTACTTCGGAAATTGTAAAATGTATTTCAGAATAGTCAATTGTACTTTAGAAATGGTAAAATTAATTTCAGGATAGTCAATTGTACTTCAGAAATTGTAAAATGTACTTCAGAAGCTGGAAATTGTACTTCAGAAACCGTCCTTGGCCGGATATGAACCCGGTTCGCCCCGGTGCTGCCCGAATGTCGTGATGGCGACTTATGGCTAGTGAAACATTCTAGGTTCCTAAGGAAGGTAACATGGGTATTGATAGGTAAGAGGCATCATATCGGTAGATCAACCATAGAGAGCAATTTGCGAAGTAGAATTGACTATTCTGAAGTACATTTTACAGCTTCTGAAGTACAATTTATGGCTTCTGAAGTACAATTGATTATTCTGAAGTACATTTTACCATTTCTGAAGTACAAGTGGCTATTCTAAAATTAATTTTACAGTTTCTGAAATACAAATGACTATTCTGAAATTCATTTAACCATTTCTGAAGTACAATTGATTGTTCTGAAGTACATTTTACGGTTTCTGAAAAACATTTTACGTTTTCTGAAGTATACTTGGAAAAGGTGTAGTTTATTTCTACAAATAATACATTTATATTAAAGTTTTCTCTTACGTGTCGATTCTGAGCGTAACCGGAAATTTTGTACCCAGAAGATTATCTAACCGAAAATCGTAACCGTTGGCAACGCGGTTTATGTACCCGCGATTCTACACCTTTTCCAAGTGTACTTTAGAATGCGTAAAATGATTTTCAGAAACCGTAAAATGTACTTCAGAATAGTCAATTGTACTTCAGAAACTGTAAAATGAATTTCATAATAGTCAATTGTACTTCAGAAACTGTAAAATGAATTTCAGAATAGGCAATTGTACTTCAGAAATGGTAAAATGTACTTCAAAATAGTCAATTGTACTTCAGAAGTAGTAAATTGTACTTCAGAAATGGTAAAATGTACTTCAGAAATCGAAAATTGTAGTATGGTTGATCAACCAATATGAGGCCTCTCACCCCTCAATACCCATCTTTCCTTCCTTAGGATCCTAGAATGTTTCACTGCTCACCAAGCCAGTCGGGCAGTACCGCGGCGAACCGGGTTCATATCCAGCTAAAGACGGTCTCTGAAGAACAATTGCCTATTTTAAAGAACATTTTACAGCTTCTGAAGTACAATTTACAGTTTCTGAAGTACAATTTACAGCTTCTGATATATTTCACAATTTATGAAGTACAATTGACTATTCTGAAATTCATTTTACAATTTCTGAAGTACAATTGACTATTCTAAAAAACATTTTACAATTTCTCAAGTGCAATTGACTATTCTGAAATTCATTTTACCATTTCTGAAGAACAATTGACTATTCTAAAGTACATTTTACTGTTTCTGAAGTACTCTTGGAAAAGGTGTAGTGCGCATGGTAACGATGTCAAAAACAAACAATGCGCGAAAGAGAATAAAATGCAAATGCGCACTAAACTTTGCGTAAAAAAGTGCTTATATTGTATATTAATTCTTGAGAACTAGTATGTGTACAAAATTTGTGGTATTTTCTGTTCACAAAAATATTTACAAAACACGCACAATTTTTCCTGGTTACGAGACGTTACCACCTCTTTCGGTGGTTACGAAATTTAACTGCAACGTAAGCCGGCAGAATACCAAAAGGGTGTAAAAGTTTTAATGTTATTTGTTTGCCGGTAAAATTAATGTTGTTACCACTCTAGAATCGACCCGTTAATTGGGCCTTTAGTTAAATGCAATATTTTACAAAATCTTTATTAAAAATAGAACTCAGTTTCATCTATTATTTTTAACCCAAGGAAAATTTTATGTAAAATTATACCACCCGTTACGGTGGAATTGCTCATATGACAAAACAGGTTTTAACAAAAGAAAACTTGTCTATGTGTTTAATAAAATTTCATATATTTAGCTTTTTGTTTACCAGACAATATTTTTTTAATGGTAGTTTTTATTTTTGTGGAACTAAATTTACTGAACCAAAAAAATATTTCAGGCAAGACATGTGCAGAACTGTATGATCTACAACTTCAGGCAAGACTTATGCAGAACTGTATGATCTACAACTTATTTTTTGATCAAATTGTTATTTAATCATTTAGCTCATGTTCTGACAACCATGTTGCGCAAACTGCTGTAAATGATTAGTTCTTTAGAGAGCGGGGGTGCGCTTGGCTTCCTTATTTTCGTTGTGAAAAACCACCGATTTGGGATTACAAAACATGAACTATGACTTCAGAATAATCCATAAGCTGATTGCATGCAATGCAAATAAAATAAAGGAAAGAAATAATCAGAGCTTATGTCGCTTAAACAGCAGCGAAAGGAAAATGTCTATAAGCCACAGGAATCAAAATATTTGCAAAGACGGGATTTTCGCAACCTTTAGGCGGGAAAATCTTAAGACTTCATTTAGTGTTTTTTCCATGACCATTTATGGAAGGGCAAAATTGAGCTATAATCGATTTATCGGAAATTTCGAAGTCAGCTCCTAATTTTATTGGACAACATATAAGAACCTACTTTTACAAATTTCATCAAATTAATATTTCCATACCTACATTCTTTAATCATTTGGCTCGGTCTCTAGGAATCACCCATATGTAGATATTTAAAGAACTTATCTTTGTTTTGGATAAAAGTAATAGTTATTGCAGGTAGAAAAAGCAAAAACGTGGCTCCCAACAACCTACATTTTCTTTCTTTGTTTTTGTTTTTCCTTTTTTTTTTGGCCGCCTTTGTTTGTGAAATTGAATTTTCACTGTGCAGTATGCATGCACTTATGTATGATAAATCAACGATGTTAGTTGTGAGGTACAGACGAAAATAGTAAACACACCAGTTATAGTGTCAGCGAACTCTTTGGCACAAGACACAAGAGGCGTACTGTTTTAGACGCGTATTAAATTCTACATACGAAATAATTATTTTACTGAATGTGTGAAATAATGCTGTTTCATGTTCAGATCTTGAGGAGTAGAGGAATCGTCGCTGCATAACAAATTTAGTACAGTTCTAGATCTACATATGTATAGGCCTCGTGTGCATTGTGCCTTACAAAGGCAGGGTAAAGACAAATGAGCAAGATTGTCTCACTTTTCGGGCAAACTATACATCTAAGATATAAACAATAGGTCTGTTTAATAAAAACAAATTATTACTGGATGTTATGAATTCTTACTAACATTTTATTCTTTTGTCAAAGTGTTCGTTAACCCAAAAAATATCTAAAAGAGAAACAAATCGCGAGCGTAGGCGCTTGAGAATCCTATTTTTTCCTTGCTAGTAAAAATTTGTACAATCAAACAATTCGTTGTCAACTCAAACTGAACCAAGTAGGACGAGGGATCGTCGTTTATTAATCCCGTACTAGCCTCTTGAAAGTATTGGATTATTCCCTATTGCTCCCTATACTTCTGTGTATTTTCATATAATATTGTATACCCCCTTTAACATTGGATGACCTAGGAGGGCGAGTAATAGATAAACCCCCTTTCATCTCCCACACGTTGTTTGTGTGTGTATAAACGTGGCATGCCCCTGCAAAGAGTAGTCTGACTAACCTCTAAAGAGATCTATCCGTGCTCAATCCCTTTAGTCTACAGTTGGCTATAATTGACTGCATATTGATGCATAAGTAAATTTTCATTTGTGTAGCATAGTCATGTAAGTAAATTTAGTAAAAAACTAATTGGTGAAAACATTTTTTATATGTGTAGATACAATAGGTCACAAGATATTAACAAAACACTGGCTTTTGTGAACTTTTTAACTGCAATGAGTTTTTCCGCATAGGTATAATTGTTTAAAATACCTAAAATAGCCGGGCAAGCAGGCAAAAAGCAGGAAAAACCTTGGGCAGTTTTATGGAGTTAAGTCAAGGCACATGTAAGGGAAAAACGACAAATTAATGCTGGAATAAACATCGATGTAATATCAATACAATCATATCTACATCATATCTATATCGATTATCAACTTCGTTTTGTTTTAAAAAAACAGCATGAACATCGATGCTCTTCCAACACTATCTTAAGGTGCACTTTTATTACAATTACTTTATATTTCTTCTGAATCTTAGAAATTTTATTACGACTTCCTATCTTTTCAGACATTGACCTTGTGCATACAATCACCATTGACTTTAATTAATCCACCGCTATGAATGATACGGAGTGTGATAATTTGATAAAATCATTAAAATGGTCAGATCCAACTAATGTTATCTCGTTATCGGTCCTCCTGTTTATTATTTTATTGGTGATATCGGGAAACTCTCTAGTTATAGCTGCTGTGTTCTGTTCAAACAAGCTACGTAGCGTGACTAACTATTTTATCGTCAATTTAGCCGTGGCAGATTTACTAGTTGGGTTAGCAGTTCTACCTTTTTCCGCGACTTGGGAGGTATTTAAGGTAAGTCGATGCTTTTGCAAAAAAAACTTATAGACAAGGTGCCCTCCCAAATCACTAAACTGACGAAATTGAGATTTGTAACTCTTCATTTCATTTTCTCTTTTAATAAAAAATCTTCGTAAAAACTGTAAAAATCAAAACTGCCTATGGAGTGTTTAGAAAAATGTAATTGCAAAGCCCAGTATGGACATACATAGTACATACTACATGCATACATACGTTTTTTAGCTCTGTAAGTTAAGCAATGGTGCGGTCGTTGTATCGCTGTAGTCGTATCCTTAACGTAAGAGAAAAGCCAATATGCAATTGGTCGGTAAGGTATCACCAATAATCGATTACAATGTTTCTCATAAGGTTGATCGAATCAGCTGTTTTATAAGGTTACCGATAACGGACAGTGATTCCAGCTTTTAGAATTCGCCAGGCTGTGAAATCATAACTACCCTTTCCACAGTGCTAAATTACCGATTTCTTTACTGAGATAACAGGATATATGTATGTATGTCTAATATGCGATGGCTCATGAAATTTTTTTTTAAATGTACTAGTTTTTAGAATAATACGAATAAATGGGGCCCCCAAGAATAATTTTCCACCTCTTTCACTTTATTCGGTACATTCTCGATATAACCATTACATAATAAGAATGTAAGGTTTCTTATTCACGCGATTAATTGATTGGTATTTCTGGTTGCGTAAAATTTAATTTTTTGCGTCTCATTATAGTAGAGGATCCAACCATAGAACGACCTTCACCCATCGCGTTACGGGTTGAAATAAATGTTTGATATACAAAAAATTATATTCCGTAAAGGTTGCCTGCAAATTCAGGTGCGAAGTATAATTAATTAATAATTAAAAAATTTTTTTTTTTTAATTATTGCACTCATTCCGTTACGCTTTAAATTGTATACCAGTCGTTAGTATGTAACTTGTGCAATATGCAAACACTAGGCTGCCTATTTTTTTCCGGTGCGATTTATAGGATTGCCAGGTTTGAACAGGTAAAAAAAAATAGTAAAATGTACCTATCGAGTAACGAGATGAGCCTTATATCAATGTAAAGATAATTTTATTACAAACACAATGATATAGGGTTGCCTGCCAAAAAATGGTGCTAAATACCGGTTGCCGAGCTTTAAAAAAATAAATATTCGCTATAAGATAGAATAAAAACACAAAATAAATTCAAAGTTTTCCAATTAATATTAGTCCAGGCGACATAGATTTAATACGGAAGTGACGCGGACCACTCTCCTACTAGTGGACATGAAAGGGTGAAAAAATAATCCCAAAATATGCAGAGCATACTTTTCTGCATGCATTTAAGTACAATTTTTTTGTTATTTTTAATTATTTCGGTCATGGTAACATCTGTCAAGAGTTTCTTTACAGTTTTTTTCTAAATGCTATAGTTTTCCCGCTGCAACCACTTTTTCCCAGTGCATTTTTACAAAAAACATGTAAACAAGTATTTTTTTGTGTTGCAATTTGTATGGAGCAAACATTTTTTTTTTTTAGCAAAATGGAATATTTTTTTGCGGATTCCGGTAGGATGTCAAATTGCTGTGAATGTTTGTTGAAAAAGATGTTTAACACCTCGAAAAATCGGGTTGGGTAAAAGACTAACAGCTTCATTGTCTAATATACAAGGTGGCGCAAAAGTAATCCTCCTATCAGAAAATGCTATACATTTTGCGATTGACCCCTAAACTCAGTTCTGTTTTGACATTTGTGTAGTAAACGCATGCGAAATACACGTTAATAAACAATGTTACGCTACACTGCTCCAGAACGCGGAGTATTGCTGACTATTTATTTGACCAATAATTGGTCGGTGACTTTGGCACAACGTGAATTTCGTCGCAGATTTCCTGGCCGTCCAACGCCTACTGGTCAACGAGTTCTTTTTGCATCAACTTGATGAATTGGGATTGGAAAACATGTGGTTCCAACAAGACGGTGCCACAACCGATATGCTGAAGGATGCATTTCCCGGGCGCATAATCTCCCGTTTTGGCGATTTGCACTGGCCAGCAAGATCGCCTGATTTGACCGCTCCAAACTGCTTTTTGTGGGCCTTTTTGAAGTCGCGGGTTTTTGTCAACAAACCTCAGACTCTTGCAACTCTTAAAGACAATATCCGTCAAGAATGTGAGGACCTATCGCCGGAAGTTTTGGCCAAAATGATGGAAAATGCCATAAAAAGGGCTCAAATGACAATCAATTGTGGCGGCGGCCATTAACATGACATCATATTCTCGACTTGATGTAAAAAAAATTAAAATACCAAATAAAAATAATCCACAAGAAGAATCAAAGTTTTTAATTTTTTTTTTAATTGCAGCCAAAAAACATCGGAAGCTTACTTTTGCGCCACCCTGTACTATAACGATTATAGGGTATATTTAAAGACAGTTACCACATTTTTACATTTTACATTCATCCCAACACCGGTCACACTAAAAATTCGGCTGTTAGGGCAAACAAATTCATCTGGTTTTTCTAATATCAGCATGCATCACCCCGGAAAAATCTGGTCAATCTATATATACATGCAGATAAATTTATAATATATCTATAGATATTTATAATTGGCTTCGCGTATATAAAAAAACTATCATTGCCCACGAACACTGAAAAAGGGCTTGGAATCGGTAAAAAAAAAAGGTAAAAAAAATAATTAAGTGTATCGTGAAACACTTATTTTATTTACCAATATAAGGTTTTTTTTGGCAGAAAATCCATTCATAGTCTACTCTTTCTGGTTAAGTACTCACAATGGTTTACCGCAGTTCTGATTTTCTTGTGCAGGTTTGGATATTTGGAGATATTTGGTGTCGCATATGGCTTGCTGTTGATGTTTGGATGTGCACAGCATCTATTTTGAACCTATGTGCGATATCTCTTGATAGATATGTAGCAGTTACCCGTCCTGTTACCTACCCAAATATAATGTCTACAAAACGTGCTAAATTGCTGATTGCTGGAATTTGGGTGTTATCTTTCGTTATTTGTTTTCCCCCGCTTGTCGGCTGGAAGGATCAAAAGGTATGTACATACGTTTTTAAAAATACAAATAAGTTTGCATATTTCGTAATCCCAAGTCTATAAGGCGATTTTTTTCAATGTCATGATAAATAATTTGGCTGGGTTTTACTCTATGCTGGTGGTAAGCTGCATGTAATATAATGATGGTTCCTTATAAGATTCTTGAGTCCGTTTGAACTGGAAAAGTTAAAGTAATGATTTGAATTGAGCTAATCAAAACACATTGCTCACAACCCTACAAGACAGCTAACTTACATTTGAGCCGTCATTTGTAAGGAAGCGCTGAAGGGGTCATCAGCGCCTAGAACAAATCGGCAATCAGTTTTGCAGTAGCAATATGAAAATCCTGATGCATCCATCAGCAGCGTCTTGTAGGGAATGCAATATAGAAGTATTAGTTAAGACCATTTGTAAAGAGTGTTTTGTTCCTTTGTAAAGGGTATGACGTGTTTTTACGCAAGAATTTAAATTTTGTGCTTAATTTTCCGCTTTTTCTAAAATTGACGTCATTTTTTTTAACTAATTGTGCATGTATGATAAGTTATGTATATACAACATCGACGGTCATTCACTTCTTTAGAATGGCAATTTTTATTTTTTGGAAAGGACTTCAAGTTTTCACGTTATGCAGCATAATTCAAAATCTGACATTCTCATTTCCAGGGGCGCTCCGTGTATGTTAAAAAATGGGCTAACTGTAAGGACATCAATTATAATTTTAGGGCCTTATGCTGTATTGCGAACGCACGCTTCTACGAACGATTCGTCTACTAACGCTTTCGTTGATCATTTTCGTTTGCCTATGAGTTTTTGACAACTAATTTTTTATTTTTTTTTTCATTTGCTATGATCGTCTAACATACATACATATTAGAAGGCGAACGAATCGTTCTGAGGCAAAACGAAAATTCACGAAATACATTTTAGGCCATTTTAGCTCCAAAATTTATTGGATTATGATGCATAACTTGAAAATTTGAAGTCCCTTAAAAAAAGGAATTGTTATTTTTAAGTAGTGATAGCCTGTCGATGATGTAGATATGCATATCCAAAAAATATCATTCACTCCCAATTAGTTCCAAAAAATGACGTAAATGGCGGGCAAATTGGAAGCGAAATGCAAACTTCTCGTTTAAAACGAACGTCTTGGCGTCATGGTATCAAACGCAAAGTTTAATGAGTGCTGCAATTGTGGTTTGGTTCCATATCTTAACTGGCTTAATCGAACTCTGTCCATTATGAGTTCTGTGCAACACCGAAGTATGGCGGGGTTTCTTGTTTAAATTAAGATTGCCAACCTTTCAAAATGTTAACTGGAGAATAGGGCGCTATAATGATGAATGAATACTTATGTACATAGGCAAATTTTTAATGATCTTTGTGTATATTTTCTTTCTGCTTACATTCGTTATTTACACAAATATTTTATGTGCCAAAGGTAAAACCAACGTTTACACTGGGAAATTATACGATTCTGTATTCCACAACAGCATCGTCGGCGGCACAACGCAAATTACGGCATGACCATGACCATAGACAACAAAAACAGCGCCAGATAATAATAACAGTGTCACATGCCAATGACCTTAGTTATCATGATCCTCCATATGCGCCTATGGAAATTGGAGAGTTAATTGAAACCACAACAACTGGAGACATTTTTGCTGGCAATCCCATATGCCCTTCCAAGTGCGAATTGACAAATGATCGTGGCTATGTGTTGTATTCTGCGCTTGGGTCATTCTATATTCCAATGTTTGTGATGCTCTTTTTCTATTGGCGTATATATAGAGCAGCGGTGAGAACAACACGGGCCATAAAACAAGGCTTTAAAACTACTAAAGGTAGGTATTGACGAAATGCTTTCAATTGATTCAACTATTTTTATTTCTAAAGTAACCGTTGATTTTAGAGCCCAATAACAGTATTGCATACATAAAAATGCATACAGCCTAATTTCTTAAGTAAGAAAAGCCAATTAAAAGAGCCCATGTATTATATCCTCAAGTATAGTAAATATGTTGTAAAAAAATTGTTTTAATACCTACTCAAATAGCTTGAATACAACCCGATCGAACCGTATTGGTTGTTTCATATAATTAATATTAATACTTTATTTATTATAATTTCTTTTTGTCTGTTGCTCCACCAAATATCATTTAAACTTTCAGCATCAAACGCTTGCATCATTATACCCTGCGTACTAGTACTAGTACAAGGGTATTATAATTTTGACCACATAACGGTACTACGTAACGGCGCAAAATAATCGAGTTAGATATAGAGTTCCAGGTATGAAAGTTCTTAGGTTGAAAAGAGGAATTGATTAAGGCATGTCCGTCCGTCGGTCTGTCCGTCCGTGTACACGATAACTTGAGTAAAAATTGAGATATTTGCATGAAATTTTGCATACAGGTTACTTTTTGGCCAAGGTAGGTTGCTATTAAAAATGGGCGAAATCGGATGATAACCACGCCCCTTTTTCGATATCGAAAATCACATAAATTGACATAACTTGCATAAAAACTGAGATATTTGCATGGAATTTGGTGTATTGGTTACTTTCTGGCCAAGGTAGGCTGCTGTTGAAAATTGTCGCAATCGAATTATAACCACGCCCCCTTTTTCGATATCGAAACTTTTGAAAATCACATAAATTAACATGAGTTGAGTAAAGATTGAGGTATTTGCATGAAATTTGGTACACAGGTTACTTTCTGGCCAAGGCAGGTTGGTGTTTAAAATGGTCGAAATCGGATGATAACCACGCCCCCTTTTCTGAAAACTAACGCTGGGTATTTAATGTTCTAATCCGATTACTAATCATAAGGATTACTAATCATTATTCCCCAGCTATGGTCTTCAGTTATCTCGAACAGCGTCACCCAGCGGGATTTCGTTTTCTATAGATTGTACTGGTAATGACTTCTGAACCTTGTTTCCCAATTTGAAACGAATTTTGTAGGGAAATGAGCGGGCAACAAGAAAAATATTCAATATAGTGACGAAAAATCACAAATGGGTAAAAAGAGTAAAGTAAACACATATTATTGGAAATAAAATGGCATAAGTAGCAAATAATAACACAACTATACTGGAGTTAAATATGATATGATATATGCATGTAAATACAACGTATTACCCGCACTCGTATTACCGCTATTTAAATGGACTTGAATTGCTCATTTCCCTTATTTTCATGGGACGGCAGTTCCAAAGATGTATTGAGTTAATATGCAATCTTAGCAAGTTCCTTCCGACGGACGATCTGATAAACTGTATAATCTCATAACGGTTTTTGGATTGCTTTATAAATAACTTGGTAAAAAGGAAGCAAAGGTTTGAAAACAATAGTCTGTAAAGAGGGAAGTCCGGGATCATTATTCCTTGAAATTCTTTTTTGAGCAGATCTATCAACGAACCACATTTTTTATTTGGCTCTCTGTTTTTTAGATAAAACAAAAGAAAGGAAATTCGTAAATAGTCACACCCCCTTCTCGTTCTTATAAAATGTCTAATTTCGGGCACACAATTTGTCCAAACTATGATGTATGATTTCGGGTAGCCGTATACCTCCATCTTTTCATATATTGTTTAGTTGGACTATCTCTCTCTCTCTCTCTCTCTTGTTATATGTGTAATGAGCATGAATTGGTTTTATAACTTGGGTCCGATGCGTGTAAGTATGAAAAAAAATACATAGACCCACAAATAAGTACACCGAAATTATCCGCCCTGGCTCCCATAAAACCGATTATTTGCGGGGTTTATACTAATTTTAAGTAAGGCTCGGGTATACAATACAATATGGTTTTTGCCTTAAATTGGTTATATGCATTCGCCACATACTACGTTTGCAAAAAAAATTATTCTATAACATTTTTTATTGATATCAAACCGATTGCATGTACATATGTATGTAAATATAAAATTTGTATATATAATATACATATTTCCATTCATATGTAAATATAAAAGAATGTGCATCTATTTAATTCTTTTTCGGCATTACTTTTGTATTTATCTGTTGAACATACATACCTACATTTGTATTTATATAACGAGCCCTAGCCGCAACATTGGTGTAGCCAAAAAAAAATTTAAATCCGTCTCACGAAATATTACAACTGTATTATGTACGTCAATTATGACGTAAGTAACGTTTAGCATAGAAATTTTTTCTATTTCTGAACTAAAAATTTTATTTTTGTTGGTTATACCAAAATTGCAGTTAGGGCTCGATAAGTATATTGGACTAGGCCAAATACCTAAACAAACAAATTTAATCATATTGACATTATTTTCCAGAATACCGAAAAAATACTGTTAAAGTTACAGATTTTAACATTAATCTCGAGAGGTCTATCATTGTCTGTCTAGCTGTTGTAAGACTGATATCATTTTTTAACTTTAGAATTGCAAAACTATTGAAGCGAAAGACTTAAGCTGAATTTAGTTTTATTCCGGAGCACCGAGTCGAGTATTTTGAAAATACTGTTCACATTGTTTTCCGTATTTAGCTGCCGCACCAGACTAAAGTATTAGTGTTGCCTCAGTTTTCTTTGCAGTCAGATCAATGCTTTCAATCAACTGAAAATTTATTAGGGAGCATTGTCAGTTCAATAGTTTGACAGTTTAAGGCCGAAAGTGAGAGAAGTCCTACAAATATAGACCTCCAGAAAGAGGTACCACGAAATACCTCCAGAATTTGAGAAACCTCCTTACTTCAAAAAAAGGAAATAACTCGAAATACAATTTTCAAATGCTTTTTATTGAGCATATTATGTAAATCTATACATAAGCATACTAATAATATTGTATATAAAAAAATATAAATTTATTTGGGTATATCTACCACACTAAAATAAAAACTATAAGAAATATTCATTTACAAAAACATTGTCCTTAACTTTTCCGATTAATAGGGCAGTTAAAGTTTAGAAGTTCTTCGGAAATACTTTTACCTTTCAGCTTTAGAACGCAAACAACCATCAGCACATTGGGCTCAGCCTGAAAACAAATCACTCATAGAATTTGAGATCGCTGTGTTTCGAATGGTTAAGGCGCAATAGCATTTTTTAACTTTTTATTTTTGTTTAATTACAGAAAACCCAGGCACGCTTCGCTTTGTCTCCAAACTTATAACAGACTGATTCCGAATGTAATTATTATATCTCCGAAAGCTTTTGTGATATGGAAGTTAGTCACATCGTTTGTTGTACCACCTTTCATTTGATACCCATATTGCACTTACATACATACATACGGTCCACATTTTGGTCAATAACCCGGTAGAGTTATAAATAAGGGACTTTTAAATTTTATACATTCAACAATGCAACGGTGAAAGTGACATTCACTTCTATTCTGCCATACAGGCAGACAAACAACAACTCTAAAAACTGTTGATTTGGATTCTCATGGGTCAATAATGGCCCATCCTTTAATCTTTTTTGAATATTTGCAAAGTAAAGATATTAGAGTTAGTTCATAATGAAATTAGTCCCAGTTTGCATGAAAAATACTTGGGAGTTATTTAGTTTTTTTTCTTATTTCAGTTGACATTTATAGTAAAGTACCCTAGAAATATATACTAAGATCCGTAACTTTATATAACTTTTTCGTCATTCTGAAGAATAATACCGAAATAATCTTCAAAAACAAAAAAAAGTAATTTGGCCCTGGTCAAATCTTGTATAATCAATTATTATATTCAATAGATCGCCCTGATTCTGATTGTCGAATTGATAATAATTTGTCACATTTGTTGTTCTCCTCCACTTTCATATTTTCTGCCGATTGTAATCGGCGTCTGCCAAGGTATATAAATTTTTGGTGAGAAGCTGTTTATGGCAAGAAATCAAAGTAACTTACTGCCCACCATAAAAAGGCGGCTGATATCCTCTTGGCAAAATAATTTTTGGGATATTCGGGTATGTCGAGGTCTAAGCGAAAACGTAAGAGTTGATACAATTCAAATTTTCAAAGTGGAGTTGGTAAAGCTACAAACACAAATTACGCCTAAATATTTTGCTCACATTAACACAGTCTGTTCCGAATTAGATTTCGTTTTGTTTTCAGGTATTAATACATCAATAAAGATAATAACCAACAAAAGATCAAATTGAAATCGAATTTGTTCTCTGGTTTTGCTCATATCATCAAGATATGATACATTTCAACAGTATGCTTTAAACCTCACCGGCATTTTGTAGTCAAAATTAAAAGTAGCACACAATATTTTGGAGGAGAAACTTGACCTAAAATTTATCCGAACTTGCCTGGTCGAAGTTGTTATATGTGTTCGCAAGCCACAATACATATCATAATCATATATTTTGGGCTATTTCTTAAACCTTGGCTGGGTTCAGTGCAACCAAAATACATTTGCCAAAATAGCATAGATTTTTTAACTTCACATTTGAGGAATAGGTCGTAGGTACATACAAGTATCTTTGACTTTCAGAAAATATCGAGACTGATGCTAATGTCCATCTGTGACTCACCTATTATTCATAATATTGAAAGAAGTTCCTTTTCATTAGCTTTTTAACTGCAATGAAATAAACTTAAAATGTTATTTATGAGTTTATGATAGGCATTAGTGTCAGCCACTTAGTTTTGGGAAAAAATTAAGATAGATCATATTCAATGTAAGACCTCGATGTTTCACCCGTATTATGCATCCAATTTCCCTAGCATTCTCCTAAGTTTTCATAATTAGTTAAAGGCATATCTGTGGTGCCAAACCTCAATTATTTACTTCCAGGTAGTCCTCGAGATGCAAGCAACAGCGGAGCAAACGACACTCCGCTGGTACTACGTATACATCGCGGTCGTCCATGCAATGCGCAACAGCGCACTCCCCTCTCTGTACATTCCATGTCATCCACGCTGAGTGTTAACAGCAATTGTGAAGATGGCATCAACTCGGCCCAGACTACTGGTTCTATCTGCCAATCGAATATGCCCAGGCGAGCCACTTCAATGCGTGTACATCGACAGCGGCATGAGAAAATATCTATTAAAGTGTCATTTCCTTCATCTGAAAATGTACTAGACTTGCATACAGCGGTTCCCAGATCCCCTCCGCCTTACTCTTCTGCGATGGTGTCAGCTCAACAAAACAAATCAACGCTAACGAACAGCAGGCGCGCATCATTCAAAACTAGTTTGTTCGAGATCGGCGAGACTGCTTTTAGCACAGGTGATTGTGTTGAAAATACAACAGGATGCGTGGGCGGCAGTCAACGAGATATACAGACGTGTTTAAGCGGAGAGAACGGCAGTAGTTCATCAGCCAAGAGGCGAGGGGCCAAACGCAGTACCAAGTTTCAAGTGAAACGCTTTCGAATGGAGACGAAGGCAGCAAAGACACTTGCCATTATAGTTGGCGGCTTTATTTTTTGCTGGCTTCCCTTCTTCAGTGTGTACCTGATACGCGCTTTTTGCGAAGAATGTGTTGAACCAACTATATTTTCAATCCTATTCTGGCTTGGCTATTGCAACTCAGCGGTGAATCCACTTATATATGCTCTCTTCTCAAACGACTTTCGGATTGCATTCAAGCGAATCATATGCCGTTGTGTGTGTACTCGTAGTGGTTTTCGTGCTTCAGAAAACTTCCAAATGATTGCTGCACGTGCACTAATGGCGCCTGCTACTTTTCACAAAACAATCTCAGGCTGTTCGGATGATGAAGATGGTGGTATACATTTTATTTGAATTCCAACCCATGAGATTGGTGCGCTGATAAAAACTAAATAACATTGCAGCAATATTTTTAGGCGGAGTAAGCTAATTAGATCATATTTAATTCCAATAAATATATATATATATATACATGCATATATGAAGTTACATTAAACATAGAGTAACTGGTCATACGCTTTACTTCTGTAGTAAGTGGCCGACATACGATTTCGCTGTTATTTTGTTTTATTGCAAAAAAGGCTCATAAAATAGCTATTTGTATTGTAAAAGTTTCCAAATAAGAAAGAAAAAAAATTTCTCTAAAATTATGAAACTGAAACTAACTTGCAATGATTTCTCTTCTACTAAAAAAAACTGAAATAGTTAAGTAAGGATTAGAATGAGTTGAAAAAAAATATTTCTTAGGCCCGGTTTTTCAGTGCAAGTTTAACTCAATTTGTCAGTTAAACTAAGCTAAAACTTGTTATGCAGTTTTTCAGTCAACTTTGAACGAAGTTTTAACGTAGTTTAAGCGGCCAATCTGCCAGGGTTAAACTCTAGTTAACCTGTCAGCTGTTTGCATAGTTGATTGTTTTAATTGTGAACTATTTGGTGAGAAATTCTTGCTTCTGGACTTTTTAAATTTATTTATGCTTACATATTTTATTTATCTTGTACACGGCGTATCTTTATCTTTGTTTACAGCGATTTTTCATTTAGCAATTGCGTTGAATATGTAAACGAATGTCATCTGTTGCCGATATAGATAAAAAAAAACCAATGTTGCCATATAAAAATCAGATCAAAAAAGCGGCCTTAAACTCTCACTGAAAAACCGCTTTGCAGTTTAACTGAAGTTTAAATTTATGCCGAGATTAGGCAAACTTAGTTTAAACTGAGCTTAACCAATGACTAAAAACCGGGCCTTAGTAGTAAACATTTAGAATTTTAATATAATTTTGAATATTCTTTACTCTACATTTTGAGGAGCGTATTAGACGTTAACAAAAGTGTAAGAGCTCAACCATATGTGGTGGTACGAGTCGTATAAGTAACAAAAATTACTGAGCAGTAAGTTGGCTTTAAACTTGTACACTTCAATTTCGATTGCTCTCATCACACTGTGCGTTTTTATATTAGAACAGTAGACTACTCTGACATGGAATGCTCCATATCCAACAAAGAAATGTGACTTTCTTATTATAACCGCACTGCGTGCGTGGGTATCTGTATACAAACCATGAGTGTAAATGTCTAATCGATATGTCACGCAAAACAAAAATTGGAAATTGAGGTAGGTTGTTACAGTGTGTGTTAAATTTAGGTTACTCCAAACAAGTTGTAGAACAGTTTTGAAAAGAGCGCTTGCCAATTTACACAAATTTAGAGCAACCAACAAAATTTTTAAAATCAGCATTTTTGACAGATACCGATAATTCTGTTTATTTTAAATCTGTTGCTAAAGATTCCTAATCGTGCTACAAAATGTAAACAAAATGATCAAATTCCTCGTATTTTATAAACAAATCTATATTAAAAAAATGTCATTTTATTTTTCGCTAAGCCCCCAAATTATGTGTTGTTTACTAAGCGACACAAAGCACGAATGTCGATACAAAATGGTTAGTGAACACCGAAACAGATATAGTAATCGTTAAGATAATATGTCGATTGTGAATTTCGCTGTGGAAGTTAGTGAATTCCACCACAGAGGTGGCCAAGCTAGGGAAATAACTGATTCCAACTACAACCAAGTCGTAATATTTACAATTGGCATACTACCAGACTACAAACAAATGATTTGAACAACTCTCTTAATAACACTTATCCTTATTCATATAAAAAGGTGGTCCAATTTACATAGCGATGTCTAGTGATTGGATTTAGGAATCTTTGAAATGCTGCCAAAAGATTGCCCAATGGAGTATTCTACACTAAAGCGACAAGGGAGTAGGTGTAATTTTGAGGACCACCAACTCCCCTTCTCTCTTTGCTGTAAAAGCAAAGAAATTGAGTACTCCTGAATGAGGATATTTCCGTCATTCCCACGACAGCCGGTTCTACGTACCGGAATGACTCGGGGTTTCCCCGACCAAGGGCTGTTATTTCGCTACCCCCCTGCCTAAAGCGTCAGTTATCCTCCCCCCAATAATGTCATCCTCCGAGCAGCTCCTTGCAGCGGGACTGCTCAAGACTCTCCTGCTCCGGGCTGGTATTGAATCCAACCCGGGACCAAGAGAATGGATCTGCTGTATATGCTGGAAGAAAATTTATGTGAAACGCTCACATTCAGTACAATGCTCCAATTGCAATAGATGGTTGCACCTAACAAGTTGCTCCGGACTAAATCCCTCTACACATAGGCCCGATAGTTTTTATAGAACTTTTGTGGCCCCTTGCTGTTCACGTCCTACGACGTCCCGTGGCCGTCGTCGATCAAGTATCGCTCCGCCACATGTGTCTGACTCTGTCACCTCAGTCTCCACGACTAGCATTACTAATGCACCTCAGCAAGTAGACTTTCCTAGCAACTCACACAGCAGCTCACAGCTACTCCCTACGTAGCACTTCCCAAGTGGATTTGAGCAATGCTGAGCGTCCGCTATCTCCCGCCCCCTCAGTCAGCCCCTCTTCTTCCAGCATTAGCACGAGTATAAGTCACAACCATCAGCTCCTGGTCCCTTATACTACGTGCACTGTTTGTCGGTTAAGATTATACACGCCTTTGGCATCGGTCAAGTGCAATAACTGCCTTGGCCTGTGTCATCTGCTTATATGCTCTAGACTCGCAAACAGGAACTTATGGACTGATACGTACGTTGCGCCATGCTGTCGAGCTACGCAACCTTCAACGTCATCTGATTCGCCTCTACCTTCTGGTAACGCGATTCCTTCGACTTCAAGAATGCGTCGTAGTGCGCGACCCAGCCTACTACCACCTAGGCATACGCATCAGTCCCTGACCCCCAGCATCAACTCTGCTCCCCCTTCGCACTTCGCAATCCTGCAATTTAATTGCAACGGCCTAACCGGCAAAATAGTTGAGATTACAAACCTCATGAAGCGACACAAAATCAAGATCGCTGCTATTCAGGAGACAAAGCTCGGTGGAAGGTCAACTCTTCAGACCTGCAACGGGTACAATGTACACCGTTGTGATCGTGCGAGAGGGCTTGGGGGTGGTCTTGCATTCATCACGCATCAATCTGTGCAGTATCGTCTATTTGAGCCTGACATCGACCCGAGGGACACCACCTTAGAACGTCAAGGTATGGTTGTCCGGTCAGGCGATGTCGACTTGGAAATCATAAACGTATATATACCTCCTGTCACCTGCTGTCCCAGGGATTATCACCCCGACATTCGTGCGTTACTCAGGGGTGAGAACCGCGTTATCCTTGGTGACTTCAACGCACACCACGACCTGTGGCACTCCAGCTTACAGGCCGATGGTAGGGGGCAGGAGCTGGCTGATCAAATAGACGATTCGACGTTCTGCACGGTTAATGGGGATGCCCCCACTAGAGTGGCGGTAAACTGCTCTAGCTCGCGGGACATCACCATAGTCAGCGCAGGTCTTATAAACTGCGTTGACTGGCGACCGATGCTGACGCTTGCTTCGGACCACCTACTCATTGTGCTCTCTATCGATCGCCCCACCGACTTTGTCACTTCTGACAATGGCACCTTTGTTAACTTTAACAAAGCCGACTGGGAGAGTTTCTTAACATCTACAGAGAGCGCCTTCGCTGCTCTCCCCACCCCGTCTGACGTACGAGAAGGGGAAAAGGCGTTTCGTATGGCCCTAGTTTCAGCCTCCCGTCAACACATTCCGTCAGGTAGAATAAAGGAAGTACGTCCATACTTCATAAGTAATTCCCAGAAGTGTAAACTACTAATTTTTATACCCAGCGTACTAGTACTAGTACAAGGGTATTATAACTTTGTTGGGAAAACGGTTGGTTGTACAGGTATAAAGGAATCGAAATAGATATAGACTTCCATATATCAATATGATCAGGATCGAAAAAAAAATTATTTGAGCCATGTCCGTCCGTCCGTCTGTCCGTTAACACGATAACTTGAGCAAATAATGAGATATCTTCACCAAATTCGGCATGCGTACTTATATGGGTTCAGAATAGATTGGTATTGAAAATGGGTAAAATCGGACCATAACCACGCCCCTTTTTCGATATCGAAAATTTCGAAAAACGTATAAAACGAGTTAATTCAATATCAGAAGCAGCTACAATGACAAAATTTCCAATATGTATTGATTTAGATATTCTAAGGCCGATTTTATCAAATTTTTTTAAAAGGGGCGTGGCACCGCCCACATATATTTGAAGAAATTTAAAAATTTTGACTCTTAATAACTTCAGAACAGTTTATGCTAGTATAACGAAAATTTTGTAGTGGGCATACTATTGTTGTATTAAATTCAGATATAGAAAATAAACGAAATCGCTTGGCGACCACGCCTACTTTTTCATAAAAGTTATATTGAAAGGAGGTGGAAATAGTGAAAAGCCCATATCTAATTAACTGATACCGCTATAATAATATAATTTGGTACATACATCAATTTTCATATTCTTTACATTATTTTTGCAAAATTTTGGAAAGTGGGCGTGGCACCACCCACTTATGAATCACGCAATTTTCAAATTCGACTGCTAATAACTTCGGAACGGTGTGAGATAGGTTTACGTAACTAGGTACCAGGCATGTTATGTTTATGTAGAGTACCACCACAAAAAATAAGAAAAATCGGGGAAGGACCACGCCCCTTTTTGGACTAAAGTTCTCTAAACAAGAGTTAGGAAACCGGAATATGCAATATCTGTTTAACTGATAAATATATAAAGCTAAAATTTAGTACACTCATTCACCTGATGATGTTATTAGTGATGTTTAAAGGTTTTTTGGTAATACTTTGGAATATGGGCGTGGCACCGCCCACAAGTGAATAAACAAAATATCAACATTTCACTATTAACAAGCCACTGTGAAAGTATCATACAGATCTGCAATGAAAACTGATCTTCAAATAGGGACAAACAACATAACAAAATCCGTGGGCGTGCCACCTGCCACTTTTTTAAATTAAATTAAATGTTGATTAATGGACACATATATCCGTATATCAAAAAATTTCACAAAATACGTTAAAAGTTATGGGCATGGCACGCCTTCTTTTATAAAGTTATGTATAGGAAATGGTATAACCATTGAAAAGATCGATTCAGTACTTTTGGCTCATGTAAGCGGTTAAAGCTTTATAAGCAAGGGGCGTGGCCGCGCCCACCAAATTCGCTCTTGTTTAGGCTCGGAATAGATTGGTTTTTAAAATGGGCAAAATCTGATGAAAACCACGCCCCCTTTTTCTGAAAACTAACGCTGGGTATTTAATGTTCGGTTCACCCGAACTTAGACTTCCTTACTTGTTTTTTTTTTTTAATTATTTACATATTTTATTTTTTAACGCTTATATTGGATAAAAAACCATACCAATTTTTATACCTTTACTAGACTTTATCCTGCCCAAGAAATTGGAAATTTTTGACCAGCTTTCATTTATTTATTTTTCACACCTATGTATATTTTTGAACGTAATTCGGGTTGATATTTCTATGAATATCTAAGTGATCGATCTTTTAAAAATGCAATCACTTTTTCAATATCTAGAAATTAAATTAATTAAGATTATTCACTGTGAACACCTCTATTATTAATATTAGCTTCTTAAGTCATATGAAACACTCTGTGTTTCATTTAGTATTAACGCACTCTGTAAAATGATATGTTCAGCCATTACGTGCTTTTGATAGCTGGAGCTCTATTCCGGTTTGGGCTTGGTCCAGTAAAGTCGTAAAAAGAAATAAAGAAACTATTGAATCCGTTTGGGCTTGGTCCAGTAAAGACGTAAAAAGAAATAAAGAAACTATTGAATCCGCTACCTGGTGTGGCATCTTAAAGAAAACTTTAATAATTATATAAAGGTCCAGATCTGCAACAGATTTGCTCTATATATGTACATTAGAGTGGATCGACAAAGTCCACCCAGTCCACCCCTAGGATTAAAGATATTTTGAAGGCGATCCCATTTACTTTTTTGACACTACGTCGGCATTTTAAGTCCGATTTTAATGAGCCACACACCGTTGTTCATGGCTTGGAAGCCAAAATATCTTTAATCCATGGAGTGGACTGTAAAAACTTTTTTTTTTGTATGCGGGCCGATCCGCACTAATGTACATACATATTTGAAATTTAACCTTTTTACTTAGTTTTTCCCGTAGTGGGGAGTTTATATTCGCAAAACTATTATTTTCTTTGTTAAATAAAAAATTTACTTGATCTTCGCTTTAGCATAGATAAAACAATCTCAGAGGCGACTAACATGGTTAATTATACGGAACCAAGTCTTATTCTTTAAATACCATATCTCCTAGCTACATAAATATATGTACATATATAGAACATCAATAGCATATGTATATCGTCGGCAACGCTACAAAACCGCGTAAGTGATTTCTCAGTTTGGCTGTTTTTCAGCTACAAATCTCTTAATCTAAATAAAAATAATGACTTTATGGAAACAGATCTCATCAAGAGACTCTTTTAACTATTTTCGAAACAACCTGTAATTTTTTGAGAATAAATGATAGATCTTAATGGCAAGGGCTTACGAAAGTTTTTGACATAAATGTATCTTACGCGGTTTTGCATTGTCACCAGCGAAATATAGATTATTTTTGCTTTATTGTAAATACTGAAAATTATGTTATTTAATATATATTTTAATTCCATACAGGATCCAAAGGCAACGGTTCGCGCTTTGACGAGCAACGTCTGACACTAAGAATTCACCGAGGTCGCTGCTCGAATCAGAACGATTCAACAAACAGTAATGGTAGTACTCAAAGCACTACCACGTCAATGGGCACACCTTCACCAGAAAGACTTTCAAAATATACCACACGAAGACCGCCTTACCACGACAAAATTAAAATATCTGTTTCGTATGCGTCCAGTGAAAATATAAATGTACTTGTTGGTAGTGAGTCAACATGTTCGCAAGAGCCTCAGGCTTTTGGCAGTACTACGATGCTATACGCAGTTCACTACAACTCAAGCACTGGTCGTGAAACCACAGAATCTCATTTATATCCATATCAAGGTAACTGCCATAACTATCCACTAATAGGGCGAAGTATGCCAGAAATAATGCAGCGTCAATCGCAAGCCAGTGATCTTGTAACAAGTGCATCGCAACAACAGCGAAACAGAAGAATCGGGCGCCGAAACCTTATTACACAAGTGAAACGATTTCGAATTGAAACGAAAGCGGCAAAAACCCTTGCCATTATTGTGGGTCTGTTCATATTTTGCTGGCTGCCGTTTTTCACCATTTATGTCATTCGGGCCTTTTGTAAAGACTGTATAGATCCGCTAGTATTTTCCATTTTATTTTGGCTCGGCTATTGCAATTCCGCAGCTAACCCAATGATATACGCACTTTTTTCGAAGGATTTCCGATTCGCATTCAAGACTATCATCTGTCATTGTTCTTATGCACAGGAAAGTGTTTCATTAAAAAATTCTAGACGAGGCAGCGATATATCGGTTGGGCGCTATCGTGGACGTACGCCGAGTGTTACACCCAGCGCAGCAGCGCATTCCCTAGGCGATGAAAGTGAAGTACGTGAGCGTACGCTCAGTATTACTCCAAGCGCAGCTGCCCAATCCTTAGGCAGCGAATATGAAATGCATCAACCTGACTTTAGACGATATCTAAGATGATAATTGGTCAAGCCTAATTCAGAATCAGAGAAGTTTCGGTATTAACATACATATTTCAGAGTTCCTGATTTATTAAATTTCACCCGTTTGTAATGTAATCACCAGGGCATTAATATGCTGATAATATCAACAGGCAGCATAATGTACATACAATTTAAAATGTACATACATAAATATGGATTATAAAAAATGTTTTAAAAATGGAAAGCATAAATATAAAAGTAGCATATTTGGAATAACCTCATCAAATAAGAATCATGTTAGTGCACTAATGCCACAGCTGGATAAATTTAATTTTGTTGTAGTTTTAAAGTGAACCTACTTTATTGAAAATCTCCTTTGTTTCCTTTGCTTTGTAATTTATATACATACATACATATGCAAATTTACCATTTTCTTTCTTAGAAATAAAAGGAGTTTTGATTTGGTAATTGGGGTTTATGGAATAAAACATTTAAAAAAAAATCTGGTTATTTATATTGATTCGGACTTATAAAAGAAATTACAAGCAAGAACTTTTAAGCAATCCATCCAGATGAAAAAAACAGCTAAAAGGACTTTTACGCGATATGTTTTTGTCATATGCCTTTCAACACTTCCAACAGTAAATTTAACTGATTCTTTTTACATAATAAATAAATAAATCAAAAAAAAAATTAAAGAATATTTGATTCTAATTTTGTGTCAGATAAAAAAAATTCTATTTCGTATGTGCATTTTTCTCAACTATACAAAAGGAAAATTTAATTTGAGTTTACAAGGTAGATATGTATGTTGGTTTTCATAAGTAAAATTTTTCTTAAGCTCATTTATGCGGTTGGCGTATCGTTATAGTCGTATCCTTAAAGTAAGGAGAAAACCAACACGCAATTGTCAGGTTACTTTACGTATAGGGAATTACTATATGTATATGTATGTACATAGCACCAATAACACTGGACCACGAATTTCAACTTTTTCTCTTTACCAGAAATTCGTATGTAAAACCAGCCCCTGATTTCGAAAATCGAGTTCATTTTTCAGATTTTTGCTTTTTTTTATGAAAAAATATGAAAAAAATTACTCTTTGCGAGGGCTGCATTCCAAAACCACAACTTGTTTTCAAGATATTTTTTCTTTACGTAAAACTCTGTTTAATTAGAAAACAGATAAGCTACCATCGAAGAAAATCGGTGCAAAACTACGTAAGTTATAAGGATCAAATAAAAATACCCAGGTTGCGCAATATCAACTTATACCTCAAAACGTATGTATATTTAGTATAAAGAGTGAAATATCTAGCTATGCTCTGTTTCTATTGAGATAAAAGTTCAGTTTATGAACGAAATTACCCAAATTTTTAACTTTTTTTAAATTTACAAAAATACCTTCATTTATCTTGGCTTGAGAAATATCTGGAAAAATTGTTTTCATATAGTCGAATACTTCGCCTTCTTTGTCCAAAGCCTTTACAAAGTTTTTAAGTATGATTTTCTCTTTCTTGACAAGATTGGTGTATTTGATGTTATCCACACCAACGGTAAACTCGAATCTTTCCGGCCAATCCTTTCTAACGTAGCGGTCCTTACGAGCTCGGCTATCCCACTGGCAGAGTGGCGCGATCGGAATAGAAGGCTTTCAGACTCAGTTTATTGCAGTCTATGAACAATCGCCACTCTTTTAATCATATGTTCGACCAAACTCTTTGAATACACCACGAATGTCGTTGCAGTAGCAACGTCTTTCTTGGTATAGTGTTTGGAAAATGGTTCATGACGAGTTCTACAATATATCACCTTAACTTGACACGATGTACACAAAGTGTTCGGTGTCCATGGTTTTTCAGCATTTTTAGGCTCAATGCCAAAATACTTAAAGTATAAAGTTTTCATACGATCTGTGAACACTCGTCGTCGCCTTATGATAGTATATTGGCCACACATGAAACAGAACATATCTGGATCGTTATTACACTCAAATTCTCGCGTCCTTTTACTCATTTTATTTTTTTTAATAAATCACGGTTTTGAAATTTGACTTATGAACTGAACTATCTCCGGCGAGCTTTGCAGATGTTATGAAGTGTTAAGGCGCATTAACTCATATTTATACTCGGAACAAAAATAAAATTGAAAAAATCAAATCTTTCCTAGATAGGAAGGTTCCTCTTTATACGAAGCCGGGAAAAGAAAATACTACCTGCTTTAGATGAAGGCTTTAAAAATTGTCTGCGTCTTATAATTTTGAAAACATACCTGCGCACTTACCAATAAGTGAAGGAAATACATGTTTATAGCTACATGCCTACAGCATGTTTCGAACCCAACCACTCTTCCTCTACCTACTGTAAAACAATTCGAGTATTATCAGTACTATTTGATTTATTTAAAGAAAAAGTATTATCATTCATATATTCAAATTTCTTCGATGATAGCTTATCTGTTTTCTAATTAAACAGAGCTTTATGTGGAGAAAAAATATCTGGAAAAAAAGTTGTGATGTTGGAATGCTGCACTCGCAAAAAGTCATTTTTTTCATATTTTTTCATAAAAAAAAAAACAAAAATCTGAAATGATAAGCTGCTATTGCGAAAACTATCTGGTTGAGCAAAAAACAATGTATGATGCATTTATACCAAATTTTATTGTTATTTTCATTCTGTAAACCTTTTTGCAATTGCTTGATCCGTTTGTGAGATATGCGTAATTAAAGGGAGCCGTCTTTTTGGTTTTTTCGAATTACGGTAAATTGCAAATATCTCGAAAACGGTACCATAGAATCAAAAATGAACTCGAGTTTCGAAATCAGGGGGTGGTTTTACATACGAATTTCATAACGGCGTCTTTGGTAAATTTTGGCCGTCGACCAGTGTAATCGATTACATTTTTATACCCAGCGTACTAGTGCTAGTACAAGGGTATTATAATTTTTTCCACATAACGGTACTACGTAACGGCGCAAAATACTCGAGTTAGATATAAAGTTCCAGGTATGAAAGTTCTTAGGTTGAAAAGAGGAATTGATTAAGGCATGTCCGTCCGTCTGTCCGTCCGTGTACACGATAACTTGAGTAAAAATTGAGATATTTGCATGAAATTTTGCATACAGGTTACTTTCTGGCCGAGGTAGGTTTCCATTGGAAATGGGCCAAATCGGATGATAACCACGCCCCCTTTTTCGATATCGAAAATCACATAAATTAACATAACTTGAGTAAAAATGTAGATCTTTTACAGGTTACTTTTTGGCCAAGGTAGGTTGCTATTGAAAATGGACGAAATCGGATGCTGGGTATTTAATGTTCGGTTCACCCGAACTAAGACTTCCTTACTTGTTTTTTATAAGGTTGGTTGAGTCAGCTGTTTTATAAGGTATAACGCTCCATTAACTCCAGCTTTATACCTACGCAAGACAAAAAAGTGTAAAAGGCCTTTAAACAAAATCTAAGGCCCATTTACTCAATGTGTGGTTATGATAAATTTTATCATATGATCACCTCATCGTGGCTTGGCTCAGAGCGACATATTCGCTTACACAAAAGTCTGATTAAGTTATCATGATAAAGTTGGTCATTGTTAACGTTTTTGGGTAGAAATTCACAAAATTTGCATTGTGAACGAATAAATAATATGTTTGCCAATTAATAGCTTTGTACGCTAACATTAGAATTTTTGAAAATTTTATAAAATTTTTACTGAAAAAGTGTTGGCTTACACAAAACAGTTGAAGCGAGAGAGCGCATTTTGACATTTCATTGATATAGAGAGCTAAAAGTTTTTACTATGGGAATTCCCCTCCATTAAAAATGTAAGTGAAAAACAGCTGATCGTGACAAGGGAAAACAACAACAAAAATTTAAAAATTTGAACTTTTATCCAATCAAAATAGCAACAGCTGCTTTTGCTCCAAGTTTTACTGACACTGTTACAGACACTTGCTGTGTATACTTATTAATTTTCATTATCTAGTTTTCCAATATGATATTTTTTTGTAAACCTAAAAAACCTTTGATTTTGAATTCATTGTTGGAAAATTTTGCTAGAAGAAAAAAACTATAATTTTTTGAAGCCTTTATAAACCAATTTTAATAATTTAAATAAAATTGAATATACATACATATGCTGTTGAACATATAGTTTCTAGTCTTTTCCGCAATATTCTTCAAAAAATTATAAATTACCCGCGAAATAAAGCGAATTTAGAAATGTTCCGTACACCTCCGAAAGCTGATGGTCAGAGCTGCACCCTTTGCAAGCAAGGCGATACCGAGGAAATGGTCCAATGCGACGTATGTGATGCCTGGAATCACTACAACTGCGCCGGAGTGACATCTGAAGTCAAAAATATTCCTTGGAAGTGCATTAAGTGCAGAGAAAGCAGTGAAATAAAGTCAGTACGGAGAGGATCGAGTAAAAAAACGGTGACACGAAGGTCAAAATCAGGCTCAAATCGTCAGCAAATAAGTATAGAGCTGCAACGTTTGGAGGTTGAGCGAGCTGAACGCGAAAAACAATTTCAAGAAAGAAAACTGCAACTGCTAGAGGAAGTCGAAGTATCGGAAGAAGGGAGCAGTCTCAGTCATGAAAAAACCGCATCAAGGACCAGGGAATGGGTTGCGAAAGTGTGTCCCCAGACCGAAGTTACAGAGCAGGTGCAACCATTTACAAGTTATCAACTACAAATGCGAAAAAGCTTTTCAAAAGAGCTGCCAATATTCACAGGAAAACCGGAAGAATGGCCGCTTTTTTACAGCTCGTATAATGAGAGCAATAAATTGTGCAACTTTAGCGATTCTGAAAATCTTCTGAGATTGCAAAAATGTCTGAAAGGGAAGGCGCTCGAAGCAGTGAGCTCGCATCTTTTGCTCCCAAAAAATGTCACAGAGGTGATACGAACTTTGAAAATGATGTTTGGCCGTCCGGAGATAATCATTTATAATATATTGGGGAAAATTCGTGCCGAATCCCCACCTAAAGCTGACAAGCTGGATACGCTTGTAACCTACGCGATTTCTGTGCGAAATCTTTGTTCAACGATCGAAGCATCTGGATTGGAGTCCCACATCAAAAATCCGTTACTACTTCAAGAACTGGTTGACAAGCTGCCTCCTCAAATTAAACTAAATTGGGCAATGTACAGTATAAACGGAGAAACTAATATTTGTTCATTTTCGAAATGGCTACTAGACGTTTCGGAAGCTGTCGTCAAGGTTAGTCCAAATATAGGCATTCCAAAAACGAGCGTTAGTGTGCATACTCACGAAACGAAGAATCCGAATCCTGACTGTGCTATTTGCAATGGGAGCCATTTAGTTAGCGAATGTAAGAAGTTCAACACATTGAAGCTTTCAGAGAGGTGGGACAAAGTGAAGCAGAAAAAGCTTTGCAGAATCTGTTTGCAAAAACATGGAAACTTTCGTTGTTCCGAACTGAAATGCAGTATCAATGGTTGCGAAGCAAGACACCACAAGCTGTTGCATAATTTTGTACCCAAATCTCAGGCAGTTACAGCACATTCTAATGAGATAAGTAGAAATAAAACATATTTTAAAATAGTTCCCGTTACACTGCATAACATCAACCAAAAGGTTGATACTTTCGCTTTTTTAGATGACGGGTCTAACGTTACTCTTCTGGAGAAAGCTGTTTGCGACAAATTAGGACTTAAAGGCGAACTTAAAAATTTATGTCTGAAATGGACATCGGATACTACACGAAATGAAGAGGGTTCTATGGAAGTAAATTTGCAAATTTCCCAGCGCAATCCGAATGCCAAAAGGCATGATATTTTGAACGTCCGTACTGTAGAAAAATTAGCGCTACCAGTACAAAATGTTACAAAGGAAGACTTGTCAAGCTATTTTCATTTGAAAAATATCCCTTTGGAGTTTTACGAAAACGCCGTACCACAAATCCTCATTGGCCTCAATAACGGATATCTATGCAATACGATGAAGACGAAGGAGGGGAATTTATATGAACCGTTTGCTTCAAAGACTCGACTGGGATGGGTTATACATGGCGGAGGTGATACCACAAGTAGCACTGTTACTTTCCATAACATCAATGTATGCGAATGTGAATCCGAGATGAAAAGGTTGCATGAAATAGTATCCAGTTACCTCTCACTCGAAAACGTTGGCAAAAAATTTGCACTGAAATCACCAGAGGAAGAGCGTGCAAACCAAATTCTTCAATCCACTACGAAGAGAATAGGGCAACGTTTTGAAACCGGGTTGCTATGGAGAGATGATATTTTAACAGTACCAAATAGTTATCCCACTGCTTTGAAACGCCTAACCTGTCTTGAGAAGAAGTCCAATCCAGATCATATACCCATAATAAATCAGCAAATTCTTTCATTAGTTGAAAAGGGATATGCAAGAAAACTTTCTTCAGAAGAAATTTTCGAAGATAGAGGTATTATTTGGTATCTTCCTATTTTTACTGTAGTCAACCCGAATAAGCCTGGGAAGGTTCGACTTGTCTGGGATGCAGCTGCAAAAGTTCGAGGAACTTCTCTAAATTCTATGTTGCTTACGGGTCCAGACTTGTTGACTCCGCTATTAAGTGTGTTATTTGGTTTTCGAGTTGGAAAATTTGCCATATGTGGTGACATAAAAGAAATGTTTCACCAGGTAAGAGTTTGCAAATCCGACCAAAATGCACAACGTTTCATTTGGAGAAACAACGAAGTTCAAAGAACGCCTGACGTGTACGTAATGGAAGTTATGACATTTGGAGCAGCCTGTTCACCAACATCAGCACAATTTGTTAAGAACAAAAATGCATCAGAGTTTGAGCGTGAGTTTCCGAGAGCAGCAGATTCTATTATACATCACCACTACGTTGACGATTTACTAGATGGCGCAGATACAGAGGAAGATGCGATTCGTTTGGCAAAAGAAGTCAGTTTTATCCATCGAGAAGGCGGTTTTTTCATACGAAATTGGAGGTCAAATTCTAAAGCTGTTTTGAGAAGCCTTGGAGAGTTGGAAGAAGAAATGTCTGTGCCCATTAAAGATCCATCTGCAGAAATGGGAAACGAGAAGGTATTAGGAATGTGGTGGTCAACTGAGAAGGATGTATTTACATATTCCTTGAAACTGTATAGAGTGGATAAGGATATACTCAGCGGAATTAAGAAACCAACAAAAACAGATGTGTTACGTACTCTAATGTCTTTATTTGATCCCCTTGGTTTCCTGTCACATTACATTATTTATCTTAAGATTATTTTGCAAGAAGTTTGGAGAACGACAGAAGGTTGGACAGATGTTGTTAACGAAGAGGTGTTCAAGAAGTGGCTCATATGGCTGAAGCTCCTACCCGAAATCGAAGAGGTAAAAATCACACGATGGTATTCGACAAAATTCGACTCAGAAGTTCAATTGCATGTATTTGTGGATGCAAGTGAATTGGCATACGCAGCTGTAGCATATTTTCGTTTATTAACAACATCTGGGGTACATGTAAGTCTTGTGTTCGCAAAATCAAAAGTCGCTCCTAAGCAGCCATTATCTATACCACGTCTTGAACTGATGGGTGCAGTGCTAGGGGTTCGCATTGCTGAAATGATTTGTAAGCAGCATAGTCTACTTGTAAGTACCAGAACTTTTTGGTCAGACTCTAATACCGTCCTTTCGTGGTTACGATCGAATCCTCGAAATTTTAAACCATTTGTGATGCATCGAGTAGGTGAAATTCTTGAGGGAAGTAACTTGTCAGAATGGCGATACGTACCTACCAAGCTTAATGTAGCCGATGATGCCACAAAATGGAAGAAGACTTTTACATTTGATCTAAATAGCCGCTGGTTTGTGGGTCCAGAATTCTTGAGGCAATCTGAATCTTCATGGCCTGAACGAATTACAAACAGCGTAGAAACTAAGGAGGAACTAAGACCGCATATAGCTTTTGTACACGTGAACAAAAATTTGGACGAAAACTGCCTGGACCTAAAAAATTTCTCCAACTGGAAGCACCTGACACGAGTTACGGCTACTGTTTTCGAGTTTGGTCTGAAACTGAAGAAGAAGGTAGCTATGAAAATGAAAACAAATTATGACATGCCGAACAAAAGATTAATATTAGAAAAGGCAGAAAATTATCTGTACCGAGTAATTCAGTTTGATACATTTAAGGACGAAATTGCTACTCTGAAGCAAAAGCGCAATATTCAAAAAGCAAGTCCTATTTTCAAGTCTTCGCCGTATTTAGATGGAAATAATGTACTTCGTATAAAAGGAAGAATCGATTTGGCATTGGGAATACCTGAAAACGTGAAGCGACCTATTATTTTACCAAAAGACAGTTACGGAACCACTCTAATAATTCGGCATTATCATGAAGAACTGCACCATATGCACCACGACACCTGCTTAAACGAAATTCGACAAAAATTCTACATACCGCGATTACGAGTAGAACTCAAAAAGGTACGAAGGCTTTGTCAATATTGCAAGAACAAAGCAGCGAAGCCAGCAGTTCCAGAAATGGCAATATTACCACGAGCCCGTCTGTCAGCATATACTCAGCCATTCTCTTATGTGGGTATAGATTATTTTGGACCCATGCAAGTCAAAGTAGCTCGACATAGCGAAAAACGATGGGGTGTCTTATTTACTTGTCTCACTGTGCGTGCAATTCACATCGAGATTGCAAGGGATTTGACTACAAGCACCTGCGTCATGGTGGTACAGAATTTTATTGCTAGAAGAGGAATACCAATCGAGATTTATTGCGACAATGGAACAAATTTTCATGGCGCCGAAACTGAATTAAGAAAAGCAGTACAAGAATTGGATTTTAAAGCGCTTGCTGTAAAGTTCACCACATCATCTACAACTTGGCATTTTAATCCACCCTCAGCACCTCATATGGGCGGTAGTTGGGAGCGGTTAATACAATCTGTTAAGAAAGTTCTTTATCAGATTGTACCACTACATAATTTCAAGGACGATACTCTATATTCAGCACTCTTAGAATGCGAACGTATTGTTAACTCTAGACCCCTGACATACGTTGATTTGGAAACAACAGATGACGAAGCTTTAACTCCGAATCATTTCTTACTTGGATCTTCTAATGGCAGTAAGCCCTTGGGCGAATTTTCTGAAGCTGACTGCAATTTAAGAAAGAACTGGAGGAAGGTACAATACTTTGCTGATATTTTTTGGAAACGTTGGGTTCAAGAATATTTACCAACTTTAACTCGACGAACGAACTGGTTTCAAAAGGTTGACCCAATCAAGACTGGCGATATCGTCGTTATTGTAGATCCAAAATTACCTCGAAATACATGGCCAAAAGGGATTGTTCAATCTGTAACTATAGCAGCAGATGGAAATGTAAGAAGTGCTAACGTGCAAACAAAAGACGGAGTCTTAAATCGGCCTGTAGCAAAACTATCCAAATTAGATGTGACTGGTTAAAATCCGAGGAATTTTAACGGGGGGGAGGATGTTACAGACACTTGCTGTGTATACTTATTAATTTTCATTATCTAGTTTTCCAATATGATATTTTTTTGTAAACCTAAAAAACCTTTGATTTTGAATTCATTGTTGGAAAATTTTGCTAGAAGAAAAAAACTATAATTTTTTGAAGCCTTTATAAACCAATTTTAATAATTTAAATAAAATTGAATATACATACATATGCTGTTGAACATATAGTTTCTAGTCTTTTCCGCAATAGACACTTTTTGTAAGTTTTGTACGCGAGCAAAGCACAGAATCAGATGTTTACTCTCAGCTGTCATTTTTTAGCACTTAATCAGAGGTCCATTTTCTGACAATTTTTACTCAGTGTCTGATTAACTGCTAAATCAAGACTCTATCAGAGCTTGGTCCAAAAAACGTGACTATTGATGCTGCGCTGATTATCTTCTGATAAAAGTTATTAAAGGATAGACCTCTAATTTTGTGTTGATCACGATGCAAATTTACAGCTAAAAGTAAACATCTGACTTTCTGATAAATCACTTTACAAATTTATTATTTAAGCGTCCACAATGCAAATTTTGTGAAGTTCTATCCAAAAACATTCACGAAGACCAATTATATCATATTAGCTTAATCAGACTTTTGTGTAAATGAATATGTCATTCTAAGCCAAACCATGATTTGGCTATCTTATGATAAAGTTTATCATTACCAGACATTAAGTAAACGGGCCTAAGAACGTAAGTCATCTTTTCATTTGTTCTGTTAGTTTTTTCATCAAACGATATACATACATATACATATAGTATGTACATTGTCTGTCTGTGTGTAACCGTTCTATACATTTAGTAAAAACATTAAAGAATGTTATTTGTATTCCAATTTCATAAACGTAAGCTAGTTTCATGTACATACTTATAAACATTATATACATAGTTGCGAGGATTGGAACTATAATGAACAATTTTAATCTGTATTTAATAAAATTAGGTCGAAATGATGCCAATAATTATATTTGCTTTATGCATTACCTGTGATTTGCATAGATGGTAGAATGAGCCAGATTTTAAACAGAGCTCACTGCTTCAATAAAACTAAGGATCTACTGAACTTTTAAAAAGTAACATTAAGATAAGTTAACAGGTAAGGTTTACAATTAAAAGAAAATATACTTTTTATTTCATTCAGAAAGCGGTTGCTGTAAGTGTATATCGAAAGGTAAATCTTCCTGCGCGTTGACTTCTCCTCTGTGGTACTTCTTGCCCTTTCTCTTTAGTGTGTTTGTTCTTTGATGCAAAACTGTTTTCATATTCGTTTTGACAGCCATACCAATAAACTGAACATTTGCATATCTTTCATTTCCGTCGAAAGATATTTCCAAAACGAGTAAGGGTGAGTATTGTGGTATAGGCGGGTAATGTGGTACACCAGCTTTTCTCGGAAACTACAAATGTGCAAGTGACGGGACCTATCTAAATAGCTTGGCGTTCATATAATATCAAAAATACGTGCTTCAGCTTGTGTCCTACATGCGTTAATTATTGAAAAATTAACGTAACAAAACTCGATGTCGGCTATTGTGGTATAGGTGCAGGCGGTTAAAGTGGTACAGTATACCATATAAAGCTTCCGATCACAAACACGCCCAAAAAGGGTGAAATACGCAAATGGAGAGCAAAGGACATGAAAAAAGCGATACAAGCAGTAAGGAAAGGAGATATGGGTATTATTTTGACTTCCAAAACATTCAATGTCCTGCAGTGCATGTCCAGAAGTGAGAAACCCATCGCTGAACTATTGGACACTGAACTTATTCGGGCTCCAATTTTAACTGCAGCAATTGAGAAAGTTTTGGTTAAATATTTTCTAAAGATAGAGTCGAGATATTGGGGACTAACACGTACAGATGTCCGGTTTTTTTTTCATCAAATTGCGTAAAAGCAAAATATTCCAAATAAGATCTCTATCATGAAAGAGTGCGCTGGTGAAGATTAGCCTAAAGGCTTTTTGAAGGGTCATCAGGATGTTTTAAATTTTCGGAAGCCAACTGGTACAAGTGTCGATCGTGTGCGTGGTTTCTGACGGGAAAATTTGGAAGAATTTTTAAACTACTTGAAAATGAATACATAAAACATAATTTTCCACCAACTCGTATATGGAACGTGGACGAAATCGGAATTTCGGTAATGCCTTCACAACAACCACAAATTGGGACAATGACTTCAACTGAACGAGGCTCACTTGTATGAGTGCGGGAGGAGGGTTCTTTCTACCATTTTTTAAATTTCCACGTAAAAACCGCAATTCTCTTCTCATGAAGGACGCTCCGCTTGGCTCCGGATCAGCTTGTCGTTGCTCAGGATAGGTTCAGATTCCCATATTCACTGAATGGTTCAGACATGTTTTAAATGCTATAAAACCATCTGCATCTGAACCTGTGTTGCTTATGTTAATGAATTAAATTTGTTTGAAGTTCTGCTATCCATTTCTTTCCCAATTTGTAAGTTTTTGAAATAAAATATAAGTTTTCCAACTAAAATACTTTTATTTTTATTTAAGGATGCGATGTGTGGGTATTGTGGCATACATATACCACATTATCCGACTTGATATACCACATTACCCGCCAATTTCTGCCAAAGCTTGTTTATAACTTTTCAGATATTTATTAAAAAATCTCGAATACTTCCAGTAGTAAGGCTATTGCGTTATGTTTTTTTTTGTGTGCAATACCTGTGGTGTCTTACTAGCCTAATTTCGTTGAAATTGCATGCACATTACAGAGTTTACAGAGGAAAACAAAATAGGTATACCACAATACCCGCCCCTACTCCATACTGAGCCAAAAAAAAAGAAAGTGTGTGCGGTGCACACCCAGGCATTCGCCGGCTATCACGAGCCCCGTTGTTATCTTTCGGCATATCGGTCCCTAAACGTAACCAATAAAATTATGGAAATTCATTTGTTTACATTATCTATTACTCACAAAATATCACAACCGTAATAAATTCCATTACGAAGACAAATCAAATGCAATTATGATGTAAGTGACGTTTCGCATTAAATAATTAAAAAAAAAAAAACATATACATATGTATATAAGATACAAAAAAAATAATATGAAAAAAAAAAAAAAAACAAATTAGAAAAAATAGCCAGCCTCGAACCCATAGCCTTTACGTGCTCATTCGCACGCTTACCACATGTGCCATATCGACGTTTTCATTTTTATGTCAAATGACGTACTTAACATTGGCTATGGTGCTTTTGCTATATGAGTGTGGTGATGTTGAATTATAAACTCTGAATGAATGGTGAGTTTATATTGAAAAAAAAAAGAATTCAAGCTTACGCGATTTGAACCGGCGAATCCTAGATGAACACCCAAGCGCTTAGGCAGTCAACCAAACTAGTTGTTGTATATTATTCGGCTAATACACCTGCTCATCACCAATTTTCGTTAACAATGTTGAAAAAAATAGAATAAACAAATATTTTTAATTTAAAATGTTTTTAAAATGATCTATTAACTGCAAAATAATTTCTCCTCTGCCTACATAGATTTTTCACCACGTAGAGCTTGTCCTGAACATTTATTAGTGGGAATTCTCATAGGCATTACAGTACTTGGCAAGATTGATATGTATAAAAACATTAGGCGCTTGCTATATCGTGAAAATATGATCTTTTTTAGGAAAGTAGATTTTAGGTAGTAAGATTTTTAGAAACTTATGTGAACCATCTATACAATCCAATACTTCCTCTAATATCTGTGACAATAAGACTAAACGACTAAACTCAAGATAGGACGAAAATGGGATTTATGAAATTAATCAATATTTTTGATTTTTTTTCGTATAATGCATTGTTAGCGAAGCCTGAACGATGATGAAAATTGCAAAACCCCAGCTCAACTGATCCAAAGCAAAATCTCTGGAAATGAAACTTTTCAAATATCTTTACACGTGCGCCACCTATCGGATTTTTTTTTTGTTATATTGTGTGGGGGCAGAAAACTAAACGATGATGAAAATTTTAAGATTCTACCTCAACGGGAAGTTCGTTGAAAAACGAATTAATCGACACCGAAATCAGACTTTCGCATTTCTTAAATAGCACCTAGCGGATGCAATTGTTTTTTTAACTTTTGGAAATTTATTAAACACACACGTAAAATATCAGCCAAATCGGTCCATAATTACGAGTTTGAGGTTTTATTACCGCGATCTCAGCCCCACCTAGCTGAATTTTTTTTTCCGAAAAATTTCTTTCACCAAATCGGACCATAAATGCAAATTTTGGAAATATAGCGACCCACGCACCACCTATCGTAATTTTTTTTCATAATATTGCATTGTCATCGGGACCTGACCTATGGTGAAAATTTCAAGATCCTAGCTCAACAGGCAGTTGGTTTAAAATCGAATGCAAAAATCCGCGGACAGATACGACGAAAGCGACCTAATAAAAACATTTTAAAAATACGACTGCACTCGCAACAACAACATTCATATGATTGTTGTCTTCCAATTTCATTGCAGTTTTGCTCAAATGCGGCATGCAAAAGGAGTAAACTTCAAAAAGTTCTGAAAAGTGACTAAAAATAGCTAAATCTAGCTAGAGACCAACGAACATTGCTTCGCGTCACAGCATATTTGAGGAGAGACTTTTAAAACTCAATGTGAAGTTAAAAGTTTTGGAAAGGGTTGTCATCTAAAGAGGGTTCCCAAGGAAACAAATTTCTAAAACTATCCGCGCAAATCTTCTAACACACGAGATTCTTGACTATATATAGTTTATCCACTCCCATTAATCGCACTAAGAAAAATAGGATAAGGACTCCCTTTACCTCATCACGAACTAACAATTCGGGGAAATTGCGTTTTTTGCAGGACCCTCATTGAGCACTCAGGCAGTCGTACCTTTTACAGTAGGCGTCGGAACATTTCAGCTATAAGCCCTTAAATTTTTATTTTTCTGTCTATGTGGTTATTTGAGTTTATTTTTAAAAGATGTTTCTGGTACATAGCATATCTACGATTGACTTATGCCGTTAGAGTTTAATTAAAATGCTTTTGCTGAGAAAGCAGTACTCTCCTCGAGAAAGCGTTAACTCGCCTTAGTTTAACGACAAGTTATCGTGAAGAGCCCTGATATATAGCACAGTCACAACTCCAACAAATGTAGGTCCCTTTTTTTCAACATACCTTAAACATATTGCCTAAATTTGTATTATTTTATTTTTCCTCTTTCTCTACCACTATCATTATCTCGGTTTTTTTTATTTATATTTTGCTCTTAGGCATCCTCATCCCATTTCTTATCACCCTAGAACCACTTCGTATATAACATATCGACATCCACACTGCAAAACCCCGAAGTCACTATTTTTCCAAAAATAAAGTTCTGAGCCTTTCCCATAGATCGTGATATTTGGAGCATTGAAATGCAGTCAAAATCGGGTTACAACTTCCCGTTTCTTTCCAGTGGTGAAATGTAATAACCGTCGCTCATATACATATGTTATAATTATCACAGTTTTTTCCCTCTCCTGAAAACTTTTTGGTTTTGAACATACAGGGTTTTGCAGTGTGGCTGGCGACATATTATTGCAAGTTTTCTGTAGGTCCAGGTACATATATACATACATAAATAAGCAAAAAATAATAAAAAATTAGGGCTAATGGTTAAATGATTGATTGATCGCTTTAAATTATGAATAGGGGGTCATATTTATGAATAAGTATGAATATTAAGAAATTGAAGCAAGTTAATTTTTCAAATTACATACATGTTTTGTGCAACGTATCCGTTTATTTCATTTTCACATTAAATTAGTCACAAAAAACAAAAATTGTAGCCCACTTGTCAGGACATCTTTTAGTTTGAGTTGTGAACTTTTCATAACAGTGGCTGAACTAAAACTAAACAATGCTAACAAAATTATACACCATAAAATCACATTTGATGACACTTTGAATAGTTTCAGGGAGGTTAGATATCTTGTCCTACAACCAAGGTAAAGCGGGGGCCCCAGCGCCACCAGCTCCGCCCTCACCACCGCCCCACCCTGGTAATCCAGTTTCGCCCATTACTCCAGCTGTTCCATCAATACGTGTGGCGCTCCCCGCGCTTCCGCCTCCACCACCACCTCCTCCAATTTCGGTTGATCCACTTAAACCTTCGTTGCTGGGAATTTCAAAATCCGCACCTGCAATCTGATCCTCTATGCCAGTGCTATCATTTTCCTTTTCACCACATGCTTCAATAGGCCCACCATCACAGCTGATATTTTCTTCAGTGAGTTTTTTGCCAGAATTATTCGCTGTTTCCCTCGAACTGTCACCTCCTATAGTAGTAATTGGTTCGGAATTCCCTGCTGCTGATATTTGTATACTAAAACTGGGTCCTAATTGATATACCAAAACAGCATTACTATATGAACTATCTGCAGATTTCTCAGTACTGTTACTGTTATCGATTATCCCTGAAGAAACAGTAGATGTACTGGGAGTGTCAACTTCAGAACGATTTAAGTTACGAGACGCCCCTTCATCAAAATTTTCTGCACTGCTACCATTTATATTTATCCCTGTTGGAACTGTAGAAGGACTGGAACTCTCTACATCACGTGTAATATCTTCTGCAGCAGATACAACCGCAGAACCATTTAGATTTCCAAAGGCTCCATCAGTACTACTTTTACTACCAACAGAAATTCCAATACGGTTACTATCTTCGTTTATCCCAGAAATAGCAGATTTGGAACTAACTAAATCACTCTGAGGATTTTTTTCATCTGCTCCGATATTTTCTTCCGCTGGCACATATTCACCTTCGAATCCGGGTACGGGTTTCCACTGCCCGTCATCTTGTGAACTGTTTAAATTGACCACAGTTATAGCAGGGACTGACAGTAAATATGGGAGCGGATGCACCCCAATCAAAGGACTTACATGAGCTCTAGTTTCAACAAAGGACAAAAGATAAAGCGTGGCGAAAGCAGCTCCCTGTATAAGATTACAACAAAATGCGAATATACTTATAGATATTTAGTACATACTTGTACATACATACATATGTATGTACGAAAGTATTGTTTGGGTTTATCATAAAAATCTTACCGTAATCGTTCTCATATTTGCTTACTCTAAGTAAATTTTATTTTTCTGCACAACAGTTCTGCATCACACCTTTATGACTAATTACCAAGCACTGAATATTCTGTTGCCAGTCTTGGCGTTTTATAGCTTAGCTTCGATATGCAATCGATTTTATTTATGCACTAAATGTGAGCATTGAGTACAGATCGTACTTATAAATTCACATAGCTCTGTTAGTGCATGCGTTACATAATACCGTAAATACCGTAAAATAGTGTTTCATTGAGAGCTGAATAGTTTTCTTGTAACATGTCTCCTGTTAATTTTCTTTTGATACATCTACAAAAGTAGAGTACGTGTTCCGGTCACCCCATTAATTATTTTTTCTGTTACTATCTGTTTCCTATGAATTACCTAATATCACATAGGTAATACTTACCCATGGATATTAATTTAAAAACTCCTATCATATTATGAAAAAAAGTACTTTTGCAACATCATCCCTAAAATCTAACCTTGGATCTCGAAATGTAAAAACAACTATAAGGCTCTTGAGTAAAACATTTCAGCTTAATTCTTAAATAAGACCCTAACAGGAAGTGGGTCCCGGTTGTATGAACCTTAGGTGAGTATCGATGAATTATGCTCCGGTCTAGAAAGTATTCTTACCCACACCTATTGGTGCCAAACCTCCGAAGGACGAAATATGGCACGATAGGACAACTCTAGGTATTTCCAATTTCCGTAAATCGCTTAATCGCCAAACAAAACCGTTTTGACCATCCACAGTTAACGCTAACTGGCAGTTAAATTGACAAAATCATTCGGCTGACTATCAAAGAAAGTGCCAGTAGGAGATGCTAAAAACGGTCTAAACGCCCTGATTCTAGTGTGGTAAGATTATTTTTACCCGCCAATCATTAATATAGCAACTGATATTCTGGCGACACAAAAATAGGTGGTAACATCATGGAACTGCGAAAAGTTGCACTTGTTTTGTACAGGAACTGGTAAACAAGAATTTGTAAACTGGTGCTCGCGATGTTTTTTTCGCTTTTTCGCTTTTTCATTTTATTCTCTGTTGCGCATTCCCGTTCTTGATATGGCTTTTATGAATTTAGATAATTTTCAGAATCAACCAGTAAGTATGCAAGGAGTTATTTGCTTTTTCATATATTTTATTGCGTCTATACACAAAGAAGTTAATCATTCTTTTCCATCTTACTCTAGAAATATATAAAATAGTTAGTTACAAACACCACGTGAACAGATTTGTATATCATCCGGTTTACAATAACTTCCATATACGAGCATAATCATTAGAGTGGCGGTAGTGTTGGCTTCCTACAATTCCGAAGGTCCAAGGTTAAAGTCCTAGGACAGGAAACTTCACCACTTTGGTTTCAAAAGTTTTTCAAAACGGAGTCACCCTTCGGCAGTGGTTTGGCAAACTCTCCGATTGTATTAAAAGTTTAAAAATGCGAAATTAGATGCAGCACAACACAAATTGGTAGAGAAGCTTGGCCCTAATCACTTCGGAGGTATATCGCTACAAACATTTTTTTGAATCATTGGAATACCATAATTAGCTTCTAAGCAGGCGTAGCAAAGAACTTGAAATTGAGTTATTATACATATTTCCCGCCAGTAAGCTCCGCTCGCTTAGCTGCTTCTCAGACATTATACCCCATACCATATAAGATATGAAACTTAATTACAACATTACCTTTACCATAATAACGATCTCTGCTATAAATTTTTCTTGGATATCTGCAATGTATAGACATCGACCTCTCACAATTTTGTTATGTGTAGGGATGATTGATATATTTTTCACGAACGATTAACCTACCCCAATGCCTTTTAAGTCCCGATCCTTCCATTGTTATACCTGACTTTGAAATTTGTGACAAACCAAAGTCTCCTTTTATAGCCAAATTAACATTTAAGTATATAGCAGCAAGCATCATACATATATTACGGCAGTCATAACGTTTAGCACTTTTAATTGTGCTTTCAATCAATCTTACTAGAAGTAGACTTACATATATAAAAAAAATGGTCAGGAAAACTTTCTCAATTCATTGATTTTTCGTCTATTTCCACTAAAATCGACTATAAATGGGAAATTTGAAGTTAACAAAACATAATATGGTTTGTTCTTTTATTTTTTAGAATGATCACTTGACTCTCATTGCGGTAAAATAAATTTTTTTTGATAGTAGCCACATGTGCGCTAACTATAGCTATTACTAAGACGCTCTACGAGCTTTGGGCGGTCATTTGATATCTTGCATAGAAGCTGCGCTTGAATTATTCCTTATCAGTTTTCAATATACAAAAAAAACTGGATCTCCAACTCGTGAGATCTACCACATCATCAACTAACTAAATCGCTTACGCTCTTAAACTCAAACCATTTGCATAAACACGATGTTGGTACCTCTGGTGCGAGCTTGTGCCTCATAAAGGTAAACTACTCATTTATTTGCGAGGAACGTTTATGGAATTGTATAGTACACCTCCGTAAAAGCGCGTTCAAGAGTTGGTAACAAGTCGGCATAATCATTTTTCATTTATTAAGGTAGTATTTCTGAAAGCTTAGTGTACAATACGGCTAAGAATTCAAATGTAAAAACTAGTTACACCCACCAATCGCTAGCAGGCTTCCTTATATAGGTCGGCGACATGTAAGCTACTTGAATCCCAGTATTCTTACCGACCAGCCCTTTACCTTACTTTTGCTACTGAATTGCAGCTTTTTAAGAGACATATTTTGGGTTAAAGCTCCACAACAAGTTAGTAGCTAGTAGCCGCTTAGTTCCTATTGCTCTCAAAAAGTAATTGCTTAACGCTATCTTCCATAATTCATTGACATAAGCAGATAGCATGATAAAAATAAGGATTAAAAAAAAACAACTAAGGAAGTCTAAGTTCGGATGAACCGAACATTAAATACCCAGCGTTAGTTTTCATGTAAATTTATGTGATTTTCGATATCGAAAAAGGGGGCGTGGTTTTCATCCGGTTTCGCCCATTTTCAGTAGCAACCTACACAGACGGGCATGCCTAAATCAATTCCTCTTTTCAACCTAAGAACTTTCATACCTGGAACTATGTCTAACTCGATTATTTTGCGCAGTTGCGTAGTACCGTTATGTGGACAAAATTATAATACCCTTGTACGGTGCAGTGAAATTACGCCCAAGGAAATAACGCCCATGGGCCCTTTAAGGCCTTATTACACTATTCAAAGTGAAATAAGGCCTTTATTTCAAAAAAGGCTTTATTACACTTCGAAAGAGAAATAAAGTCTTAAAGGCCTTATTGCCCTTTAATTTTTTTAATGAAACAATAATATTCTAATTCTTTTTGTATTTTATTGAATAGTTACACACAAATTTCACGTTAACCAAAGTGGGAAACGTGGCACGCGGAAGGACATCACCGTGGCGGTAGCCACGGCTATGGCACACACCCGGAGTTGGAATGGCGTAGCCCAGGGTTATTTTTTGAAGCGCGGCCGAAGGCCGCCAATGCGAAAAGGTGTCCTGCACATAAAAATCGTGGATCGGGCCTCCGTAACTATAATCCTAAGGGGGAAAAGCAATATTTTGTTTCTGTGAAAAGTTATTAGTGAAAAACCGAAAATTGACCCAGGTCAAATCCCCAATTCCGGGCCCCATCCACGTTTTTTATGTGCAGGACACCTTGCAGATGGGCGATATTTCCATTTAAAAAGGAAATAAGGCCCATGGGCGTTATTTCCTTTTTGAATGGGAAATAACGTCCATGGGCGTTATTTCCTTGGGCGTTATTTCAGTGCACCCCCTTGTACTAGTACTATTACGCTGGGTATAAAAAGTAAGCTGTACCGAATTCTTTAGACCTTTTATGAATACGCATAGTTTTTTTAAGCGTCCGATATTTACTTACAATTTGTAGAAACCGTTCAAAACTGTTCATTTAATTATTCATAGCCAAAACCCCATTTATCGGAACAATCGATTGTATAGGAGCTATATATTGTGTAAATCTGATCTGACTGATTTTAACCACATTCATTACATAGATAAAATGTAGCAAACCCGCAAAATTGTACGTTCCCAGCAGTTTAATTGTAAAAGTTTGTTACGGTCATTCTACAGCTACCCACTACCCTAACCGTCAAACTACGCGATCCGGCACAGAACGCATCCTTTAAACGTCATGCCACGTCAGCGAGGCAAACGCCATACAAAACGCAGCTAACTTCAGCGTTTCCGATTTCCGGCCTTTCCTTCAGCAGCAGCAGCAGAGACCAGACGCAACAGGCGGTAAAGTACCGAAAATAAAATAAAATATTGTTTAAATCCCTGGACATCCAGAAGTGGATGCAATCTGTAATTTAAATTTTTCGATCACTCCATCGGGGAGTGCTGCGGGAACATTAGTCCCATAATATGTATTTGGGTCTCACCGCGAAACCTGTCGTTGGGGAATACACCCACAACGACTACGGGGTCGGAACATTAATTTTTCATTGGTAAGTCGACGAGAGAGTTAATCTCGGTTAAAACCTGTGCTTAATAGCTTTCTTTTGGTGCAGGAACTGACGTCTCCACGCAGTACCACGCCGCTTTCGTGCAGGTTACTGCCAGCGCAGTAAGAGTAATTTTTACCACCATCATTACCGCCACGGGTGACACACACGTACCACCGAGTCACGCGAAACTAACCACCGTTGCCACAATAGGCGCAATTCGCCACGTACCTTGGTCAACACCACCAACCACCAAAACCGCCACCACAGAAAACAACCAACAGTTTGGAGACACAAGAGCTCAAGTCGCCACCAGCAGCGCGCTTCCACAGGTAATCAGCACGCAACCCGCAAAGCTGGATATTGCCACCACCACCAACAACAACAACAACAACCACAACAAACAGCACCATCCTCACGATACGGGAGCAGATCAAGGCCAGGTTTTTAGGTTAAGTGTAGTGTGTAGTGTGTAGTTAAGTATTTTGTATACACCTGTAGCCGGGCCCGACATTTTATTATCCACCCCTAGAAAATTTGTGTACGAGCTCAGCTCAAGTGGAAAAGAACAAAAGCAGGTCGTATTTTTATGTGGGGTTTAATATAAAATATGTGGTGTCGAATATAAAATATGTTTAAAACAACAGGTCGGTCTTAGGTCCCCGAGTCGACGGCATCCATTACCCCCACGATTAGTGAAACGTAGAACCGCGTATAGGTGCACAACTAAGTTGCACTCGTAGTAAGCCCCTTTCTACCACCCTTATAACAAGACGTCTTGTGGGCCAGGGCGGGGTTAGGAAGTTGCAAATTTTTACTTGCTTACACCCGGGGAGAAAGTAACCGAAGCCTTCCACTTGCGTGGCCGTCTTTTAAAAGTTCTACATTTTCATTAATTTTGATTGGCTGATACTCGTATAAGCCAACGTAATTTTATAAATTGTTGTTTTGACGCCCTGAGGGCGTGTATGAGGGTGTAAGTGGGTCGGACTGGGCCAAGTTGGGGAGTCGATATATCCACCGCTCTAAGTGGGCACATCGAGCCTCAGTCCCGACTCTCTCCTCCATGCACATTCTTAGATAGTCTAGAAAAGGAAAAGAAGACACCCTTACCCTTGCTTATGGTATATGAAATAAGTTTGTGTTAGTGAAACACATATGTATTTTTTTACATACGTATACGATCATGACTTGGTCACATTCATACAATTAGTTTAAGACGATAGCGTTAATTTTGCGAGTCCACATGAGGATTGTAAAGAAGTAAGAAAACCCACGAAGGGTACATTTTGTTTGTTCACTAAATCTTTTCTCAAACCCGCATTGGGTACAAGATTGAAAGGGCATATTAACGCACTCACATATCAGTTGCCATATAGCTAACCTAACTCCGATAGTATTAAGTCCAGATGTAAGTTCTTTTGATTTTGAAAGGTGCTAGGCCTAAACTCTTGAAGAGTAGACCTATCTATACATAAATATAAGGGCCTAACTTGAATTTTCTTTGAAGGCGTAACGCCACTTATAGTAATTGATAACCTAGTTGTATAGTAATACACATCTACACGTAGTACCATGTACACAAACATACATATACACAGGCCCGTGCGCACGGGGGGGGTTTTGGGGGTTAAAACCCCCCCCCATGACCAAATCTAAGTTGCAATGATTTTGCAAAAGTTTTCAAAATACAGTTTATAAATCTTATATTGAATCTTGACTAATAATTTTTGACAAAATTATTTAAAATAATTTTACGGAAGAAGAAATTGGTGAAAGTTGCAAAGAATAAGGTTGGCCAATACATAAGTCCGTCACTTTGAATTGCACTTGGAGCTTTCCGAAATTATAAAGTTGTGTAGCGTATGGGCATTTTTTTTTTTTTAATTTTACTGATGAAAACAGTGAGCAGTTTCAATTAACAGAGCGAATGAACTGCAAGGCTCAATTATAAGAAAGATTTCGAGTGTTTTCTGACCCTTTTTGTTGTAGGCGTAAAGAGAATTGTGAGAAAATGAACGTTGGAGAGCAGATGAGCGACACCGTTCAAATATTTGAATGTTTTCAAACATTTTCTGAGGTTTTTTTTTATTTCACCTAACAGAAGGTAACGATCGCATTTTTCATGGACGTTTAATAGTCTGGCTTTGGTTTGTTAATCGTCGAGATCTAAAACTGCTCAGCTACAGAGAAAACCTCATCAGCTAAGTAAGGTAGATAAAAAATAGATGACACAATTAATAAATAATTAGTTGACAGCGAATAGTTATTGTAAAGAATAAAGATAAGGATCACCGGATATGAAAGCAAATTGTTGATATGATATGATTAGGATAGAAAGAATTGACTTTTTTATGCTGCATAGTGAGTCTGAAATATCAAACGTACCAGAATGAGAGTTATAATCTTGACACAAACAACGAAAAGGCTCATTTAATTCAAAATTAGTTCGACACTGTTTCAAGATAAGTGGTTTAAAATGTCTTGATGGACGAGAAGGTACATTGAAGTTCACTCCGCTCAAACGAAACGGGCTTACGATTGAACTATTTAGTAATTTAGTCATGAAAACAGTTCCAAGCTAGAAAGGCTGTGAAGATTAATTAGTTTTAAGCGACTCGTATACGATGGCAAATTATACAAGGGATCCCAGTGAAGATCTCTTAAGGCAAATATTAAAAATTGTTTTTGAACTGATTCTAAGCGATCCACGAGGACCTGGTAACGTGGGCTCCAAATTATACAACCGTATTCAAGTATCAGTCTGACCAATGTAGTAAAGAGTTTTAGTTACATAAATTCTTTAGACCATCGTTTAACAAATGCTAGAACGCCTCTAGCTTTATTGACTGTTAAGTTAATGTGGCAGTTAAAACCGAGTTTTTAGTCCATAGTAACCCCAAGGTCAACAAAATCATACATTTGCTCAAGACTATAAGTCAAAAAACGCTTCAAATTCATCGAAATCGGACTCATTTCGGAGTCTTTTTTATGTCTCCGTTGGAGTACCCGCGTAGAGCGATTTTTCGCTCCATTTGGGCTCCGAAAGAAGCTCATTTTGGAGAGTAAAGCTCTGAGAAATGAGCGTTTTATGGTCCGAAAGGAGTCTTTTTTGCACTTTTAGTTAGCTGGGATATGCCATCATATCACCAATTCTCTATCAAATACAGAAAAATGTGTAAAACCAAAAAAATTTTCTTGGGTATAGTTTTAGGTATCAGAGTATGCAGTTTCAAAAAAGTTAAAGAACATTTAAATTTATGTTGTATGGGTCTAGGTATCTGTTTCAGCAAATATGTTTATCTTAGTGAAAAATGTGAATGCAAATCTAAATTAAAACCCCCCCCAAGGCCAATTCCTGCGCACGGCCCTCCATATACACTTTTGATTTTTTCTTATTTTTAATAAATACCATGCGTTGTTAATAAACAGTATAACCAAGTGATTCTTTCTTTCAGATGTGGTGCGGACAGACGGACTGGACGATGACAGGGAAGGGGAAAGTCTGAGGGGGTTTGAATATTAGCACACAGTTATACAATAATAATATTGATAAAATTTTCAAACTTTTGTATGCTAACCTTTTGCACTCCAGCTAATTCATCATCTCAGATGCTTATTATTAAAAAATATTTTTTCATACTCCTTTTAAACATAAAAAAGGATATTTCTAGCGTTTTTTTCAATGCGGTTTAGCTCCGGTAAATCTTAATTATTTTCCGAAATATTTTGGGGGAGTCCTAAGAAAAGAGTGAATTTTGAAATTCCGGTGGAAACAGTGCAAGGGGATTAAGGTTGAGCATCTGGCGTCCTGGTTCAAATTTTTTCCTAAGGATTGCGGAACCTAGACTACCTATTAAATTTTATTCTAACTTTGAAGACATAAAATATATAATGCATACATGAATATATAAATAACAAAATATTTTTATTCAAGATTTATTCTATAACCACGAAGGATATACCAGTTTATACGTTTCTTAAAAAGTTCTGTGCATCAATTATTTCGGCCACTGAATTTGTTCGTTTTAATAAAATTATCCTTGAAATAAGTATATCAAAAGAATTTCACACTGTTATTTTTAATTTTCCTAATACTTCGATACCTTGCCATGCCCACAATTTGCCAATGAATTCGATTTCTAAAATAAAGTTTGTCTGCAAAATTTTATCAAAATCTGAAGGGTGCAGGTTAGGAAACTGTAGAGAAATGTTGCGAATTAAATTTGGCTTTGACCTTGACTCGAAAAACTTCCAACTGAGTTCATTTGTCGAAAACTTGATCAGCACTTTTTGTAGAGCATTCAATATTTCGTTGTTTCAAAAGGATAATAATACACCTAACATACACCTAATTTTATCCAGATATGTACATACATACATTGTATTTATTGCTCTGTGAAAATCGTATTCTAGGGATCAAAATAAGAAACTTTGCCTAAGGCACCATACCTCTAAAACGAATTCTGATGTCCCCCAATTTGGGTCAAACTTTTGGGTAGATATCATTTGTAGTCAATGTAATGTCACTCATACGCCATGGCCCCCTTAAGACCGATGTCAAACGGCTACTTCTGACCAATTATAACTTTAATTTTGAGGTGTAAATTAAATTGTAACATTAAAAAATTAAAATTGATTTATTATACAGTGCACTCGGGAAAACGGCAACGCTCGTTTACGTCGACATTCCAAAACGTCAAAACGTTTTTTTTCACATTGCCTACTCTAAAACGTCAACTCAACCACAAAGCTTTAAAACATCAACTCTGAATAAAACCAAATTTTGAATTTAGCAGCAGTTAATTTGTACATGCACACATTTATTTTATGAAATCATTTCTGAAATTGGAGATTCCCCTTATAAGTAGAGTAGAAAAGTAGTTGCAACTGCACATACACCTAGACCAGTATGTCTGCGTTGAAGGGGTTTTTTGGAATCTCCAGTAAAATTAACTTCTTTAGAATAATTTCATTATTTTTGAATGAAAGTATGTGTAATACATAATTCTGCAAATCAAAGTTTGGAACTTTGTGGAAAATTTATAAAAATTCAAGAAAACTCGAAAAATTTTCATCGAGTACGCTTATAAATTTGTACGGATGATATTGCACTTGGTCGGCTAGAAAAAATATTGTCAAAAATCGAGTAATTCTTCTAGCTGCTTAAGATTGGTATCTGTGCTCACTTCAATTGCACGAGCTACAAAACTGCATACTCGAAAAAAATCTAAAGCTTTTTACTAAAAAGTTTGAAATTTTGATGAAAATTTGTCGTTTGGTTTTTTATGTTTGGTTTTAGTTTATAATTAATAAAAACTTTTAAAAGCAGATATATACATATGTTTTTTATTATATAATTTTACATTCGTAAACGTCAACTATTGTTAAACGTCAACACCCGCGGTTTTAATTAGTTGACGTTTTCCCGAGTTCAATGTATATCTATTCTGTACAATATTTTATTTTCATCACAACAACTATTACTATTATTATTTTTTTTTTTCTTCTTTTTTCACTCTGCAACCCTTCACCATGATTGATGGCATTTAGTGTTAAATAGAAATAAGTTATATTCTCGCACAAAAACACTGTTTTTTAGAGAAAACCTTACTTAATTAAATAGGTTGTAAATAAAAAAAAAACAAAAAAAAAAATATAATGCTACGATCTAATATTGGTGTACCTACTAAAATTATGTGGCCACATTTCAGGCGATGGTAAATCCATCCAAACACATACCGAATATAAGTGAAAACTTTGAAAATAATGACATTAAAATACTCAACTGAGCAAATGTCAATAGCGGTGACTGCAGATTTACTATGTATGCGATTTCTATAAATGTGGTAGTATAGTATATGCAAAGTTATGTTGACATGAGTCATGACACAATGCTTTAAAGCTTAAGTTGAAATGCGAAGCTTTCAAGTAAAGCTATCTAAAAGTCCCTACTTGCACATACACTTATAGACAAAATGATAGGTATACTTAAATTTTTCGAAACTTCTTCAAAAGAAACTAAAAGTGTGAAAATTGTTTTGATTTTTTCATTTAAAGGAAAAATTTATCAAAATAAACAAATTTCAGTGGCCGATATAATTGATGCAAAGAACTTTTTTACCGAACGTATATACCGATATATCCTCCGTGGTTATGGAATAAATCTGGAATACAAATATTTTATTATTTATATACTTATTCATGTATGCATTATATGTATGTATGTCTCCAAAGGTCGAATGAATAGAGCCAGATGCTCAACCTTAAACCCCTTGGATGTACATATGTATGTATGTAGTAGTAGTTATTATTATTGATTTCCATGAAAACTTTGAAGTGTATATTTCCTATTTCCTATACATTTCGTATTACCGCGATGCCTGCTCAAACGGCTAAACCGATCTCAATTCTGTAAAAAGTAGTTTTTTGGACCTTCTTTGTGGAAGGTTTATAGAAAAAAAAAATATTTAAAACTTTTTAATTTTGCGGCCGCAATTTCTTGCGTTTTCAGTACATTGTATACCACAAAACTACCGATTCGGTTTTGGTTTGTGTTTGGAACGGTGACAAGTAATAGTGTCACTGTTAATAGTGACAATTGACACTATTGCGCTTTCGAAATGGAATTAGTGTCAACAAGAAAATGGAAAATAAAGCAGCCATTATGCATACTTAGCATAGACTTGACTTGACTTGGGAACTGCCACTTAGCGTTCTGTTTAATGAAGTTTGCATGTATCCGATTACCCTACTTGACTTGACTTAGAATTCTGTTGAGTTTTGATTTTCTATGTAAATTCTAAGTTTAGTGAGCGCCGTGAGAGAACTGTGTGATGCCGTACCTTTTTTTTTTAACATTTTGAATAAAATCCTCCAACTATTCTATAGAGATAAGAATTTTTGGATGTATATTATTCATATGGCAGCCGCAAAACTTACTGTCAAATAAATTGAATTCAAATTAGGCTAGCCTAAAAAAAATTTGTTTCCTCCCAAAATGCTTTATTGTTTTTTTTTGGCATTGACTATATACTGATTGTAGATAAGCTCAGAAAATCGAAACCTAATGCCAAGAAAATGCGTTTTGGTACTTTTTACTGAGTTATATATAAAAAATCACACGATTACTTTTAAAAAGCAATTCGATATTTGAAACTTTTACTCTTATTTGAAACTGGCTAGTGTGCTCTCTTGTTATTGTTCTAAGTGCTAAGTGACAGTTCTCAAGTCAAGTCAAGTCTATGCTAAGTATCCATAATGGCAGCTTAAGTCTTTGACACTATTTCCAAACTGAAATGGAAATAGTGTCAAAAGTGCTAAAAACGGGTCTACCACATTATCCCCAAAATAAAAATCCCCAAAGGAAAAATCCCTAAAATCAGAATCCCCAACACGAAATCCCCATTTTATGTGTGAAATAAATTCAAATTATGTATTGGATAGCTAATTATGCTACCTTTCATTTGATGTACCACTGTTGTGGGTGCAAAACCGCGTATGTGCAAAATTTTAAATTTAATTTAAAAAACAACCCTGGGCTACATTATGCCAAGTCCTTCTGCGTAGTACACCATTCTGTGTAGGCGGGCTTCGGCCGCGCTTATAATATATAACCCTGGGCTACGCCATGCCAACTCCGGGTGGTTGCCTGAACTGTGGCAACACGGCAGTTTTACTGCTCAGCGAATAAAGGCCTAACGAGCTAACGCCTAAAAAAAAATGTAATATTGCCTAAATATTTCATATAGGAATTAGGCTGCTGTTCATAATAAAATAATATCTAACATTTTAGGCATTTCTTCATTAAAATTGTTAAGTGATTCTTCATAATGAAAGAAAGCCTAACAAACAAAAATGAAGAAACGCCTAATTAGGTATTTATTCATTTTTGATTGTTTCGCTTTCTTTCATTAACGTTAGGCGCTTTTTCATTTTGCTATAAGTGTGATTTCTATTGCTATTATGCGTTTTTGAGTGATGTGAATGCGCTAATAGGGGTGCCAAATACGCGTTTTGACCTTGGTATAAATGATCCGAAGTCGAAATTTAATTTTTTTGTTTTAGTGAAAAGTTATCAACAAAAACCGAAAATTGACTTAGGTCAGATCCCTAATTCGGGGCGTGATCCATGGTATTTATGTGCAGAACTCCTTTCGGCATTAGAGGCCTTCGGCCGAGCTTCCAACTCCGGGTGGTTGCTCTGAACGGTGGCGGGATCCTTGGAATTTTTGCAGAACACCTTTTCTGAATTGGCAATAAAGATAACATAAAGGGAATAAAAATACAGTGTACATGCATATACATATGTAAATAGCTAATAACATTAGTTTCAGGTGATAATAAAAATTAAAAAAATACCATGGTCCCGCCCATAGAGTGGGAACGGTGGCATGTTGCCACCGTTCAGGGCAACCACCCGGAGTTGGAATGGCGTAGCCCAGGGCTATTTCTTAAAGCGCGGCCGAAGGCCGCCAATGCGAAAAGGTGTTCTGCACATAAAAACATGGATCGGAAGTTATAGATTAATTGTGAAATAAGTCCCAAATATTGGGACTTGTATCATTTTCTTCTAAGAATTTTAATTCGGGTTGTTAGGCCTTCTTTCATTGGGCGTTATTTCATAATGAAAGAAACCCTAACAATTAAGACTTTCTTTCATTTCTAAATGAGGCTTTCCTTCATTTTTAAAGGTAGACGTTCTTTCACTTTCTTGTTAGGCGTTCTTTTTTAGGTATTCTTTCATTTCGAAAAATTAGGCGTTAGTTCGTTAGGCCTTTATTCGCTGAGCGGAGTTTTACTTTGAGGATTCTGATTTTGGGGATTACTTATTTGGCGATTTTGTGTTTGGGGATTTTTTTTCTGGGATTTTGTGGCACTCCCGCTAAAAACATGCCCATTCATTGAAATTTGTGCCGATTTACTTTGTAGGTCCGTTGCAATAACCGTTGGTCAATGCTGTCGCGAAAACTAAGTAAACAAAATTGTTTTACTATAGAAAATCACTAACAGTGCACATTTCGTAAAAGGAGAAACCATAATTTTGTAAATAATCATATAATAAAAATCCATCTCTTATAACACTGCGCTGCGCAGACAATTGACACTATTAGCAGTGACACTGTTACCTGTCACCATGAGGGAGCCTACTAGACGGTTTTTTGCCCTGAGCGACTTATGGGATATTAGATCGTATTGGGTGGGACAGTTTCACATGCAATTTTATAATGTTGATTTGATTTCTAGTTGTAATAGAGATACTGGTAAATATTTCAATCATAAAATTTAAAGAAATCTGGAATAAATGTAATATTTATTTAAATAATAATATATTAGAAATTGTAACGGGTGGGACAAAATATAAACGCAATCTGTAAGTCAAGTTATATATTACTGCTAAAAAATTCTTTGTGCGCTGAATTTTTATAACGCCTTTATTACAACATTCATAACGCGCCGACTAAAAGGGGTTATAAGTGTCAAGAGGTTATATTTTTGATTGACTTTGATGGTTTGAAGAAATTCTGCCCCTGTTTTCATACTTTTTATCAAATACTAAGCACAGAGAAAAAGTGGTGCTAGTTCGAAAACTGTTGCAAATAACCTATTAAGACATTTTCAATGGGAATGAACGTGATATTTGCGAAGAACTGATTAACAAAGGTCCGCAAATACAGCCTAACATCACGACTACTCTACTCTGCCTTCACTTTCCTGTTACAGAATAAATCGCAGGCACGTTTGCTCATAACCATCAAAATATACAGAATACCCAACTTACATTTGAGTAAAGGTATTGTGGAGTATAATATTTAGACAATTCACAAGGTCTCCTTAACGTTGTATGCGCTATGATTTTAAAACAATCATAAATCATAACACATACCTACAACGAATAGGAGACTTCGTGAATTGTATAAATTGGACTACCTTTTTTCTATGATAAGGATAAGTGTTGGTGTACTCCGATACTCCGTAAGGAGTATTCTTTAGATTATATTCTTTAGAATATTTTGGTTTTATGCAGGATAATAGCGCAGCATTGCACTGGCTTTAATTTCGGTTACTCAAATGATTGCGTATAAACTGAGAGTCGGCAAACACTGTGAGTTTTTATTATACAAAATAACAGTCCTTGGCCGGTTATGAATCCTGTACGCTCCGGTACCCCATTGTGGTACTGCCCGACTGTCGTGGTAGCGATTTGATAAGACCAGTGTAACCGTCTAGGTCATCTCATCCCTTTTTCCTTAAGAAAAGAGAAGATGGGTAATGAGAGGTGAGAGGCATCATATCCCTAGATCAACCGTCGTGTTGCACATCATTACCTCTGTGGGTATTAGTCGCCTATTACGACGGGTATGCCTACCTCGGGCATATTCTAAACCCCTAACCCAGAGGGGAGATTATAATGTAATAATACAGACCAGCTGATTCCTATTTTTTCTCGAATTTTGAGAGTACACTTATTTCTTAGTGCGATTTTGACATTAAACCTATAAATTACACAAACAAGATACATGGAAAATAAATGTTTGTCTGTCGAGATGTTACGACCCTACAAAAAATCGTCGAACTAATCTTGAAAGAGAGCAATCCGGGATCGATCCCTTTAGTCCACAGTTGCTATAATTCAATTTGTGTAGCATGCTTATAGTACAACCCTATAAGCATGCTACAGTAAATTTTAGTTTTTTTAGCATAGGAGTATAAATAGGGCATGCTCAAACAAATGTGAACAGTTCAGTCGCACCCTCCTTTACGATTCGCCCCGTATTGATCACAAACTAATTGCGTTTTTGAAGGAGGCCTGCATTATTCGATCATGGTTTATACATACATACATATGTGCGGAGTGAGTTGGGATGTGTCGACTGTGCGGTGCTTTAAGGCTCCGAGCTGAGATGGAAAGCGACGTCGGTGGGAAGAAAGTTGTGGTGTAATTTTAGAAAACTCCTCGCATGTTTGCGAACAACACTTCAAGCCCACCGATTTCTTTGACTGTCCAGCTCAAACGAGCGTGTTTAAGAAGGCGCCTGTTCTCCAGGGCAGTACCCATACCACTTGAGATGCAACATTCTGTAGGAGCACAAGCTTTGTAAACAAATGTACGGCCGCTGTATGTGGGTGCGCAGACTCAGACTGAGTAAGTTAACTGCAGGTCGAAAAACCGAAAATTGGCCCTGACTCTATCTCTCGACAAATTTTTTATTTAGGGACGATTCAAGTGAATACAGTTTTAGAGCAGAAATATATTTACCAGCAAAAAAGTTAAAAACCCTGGAAGCCAATGTTGCAGACCTCAATGCCCAACTAGTGGACGCAAAATCTTTCACGACATCGTTGAAGAAATTTTTTACAGCGGGCCAAATTCAAAAACTGATATATCCACAAAAGAAAGTAGTTTGGGGCTGGGAAGATATTTCTGCGGCTATATGTTTGCACTCTGTAGGACCTAGAACATAATATGCGCATTTATGTATATGCTAGCAACTTCCCATTACCTTACGTTACCACACTTCAATCTTGGGCTCGAGAGATAAAGATTGAAGAGGGTATATTACAGTTTTCTTTAGATTGTCTAAAATACCGTAGCGATATTTTTGAAGATGATCGTGTTTGCATGCTTTCCTTCGAAGAAATTACGGTTTCAAAATTATTCGAATACGATCCGTTCAGTAAAGTGGTTAAAAAACCAAGTAACTATGTACAAGTTGTGATATGTACTAATATATTGTCTTGATGTAGGTATGCCCCAAAAGTAACACTTAGAACCCAAAGGGTTAATGCGGTTGTTTACAATTTTTTGAAATACGAATTTATGCGGAGAAAAAAATTTCAATTGTCACTTCTACCTTGTTTAATATGCCTTGGTTTATACATACATATGTACATACATACAAACATGGTTGAACTGTTCAGAAAATGCTAGCTGGGAAAATTTAGTTTTAAGAAAAGAAAAACAAAACGTGAGTGTACATGTTTTACCGCGAAATTTCAGTTTTCTTCGTACTTTTAGCTACATCACATATCTGCTTTGGTGAAACTACGTCAGTTTCACACAATTGCAAAGTTCTTAATAACGCCGAAATGAAACGTATTTGCGCTGGAATATATCCTGAAGAAATATTAATTAAGTATCGTGATGAACGGGTACAGCTTGGGACACAGTATGCAATATTTCAATTAATTGGTGGCAAAGCGGACTATTATCTCATCTCTCACTATTTAAGTCCTTTGATCAAATGTGCTAAATCCACACTAATAAATGCATCTACATATTCCTGTACGAGCGAAAATGGGAAAACGGAATTAATCCATTTGAAGGTATCCATTATGGGCTGCGTTGCAGATCATTTGGAATTAGTAGATGATATGATAAAATTATGCTCAAAAGAAAAACTTAGCCCATCGATGTTTGTGGCATTGCAATACAGTACTAGCGCTCTTCCCACATCCAATGCCTTTGCCATCAGCTCATCATGTTATCATTGTTTTTGGATATCACTTGCGTTCCTCGTTCTGCTTTTTCAACCTACGGATAGGATTGTGTTATATTAAGCATTATTGCCGAATATCGAAAAAAATATACTACATACATAATACATTGCTGAGGTATTAGTCTAGATCTGGCGAGCTTTTCCTTTGTGAGGGAGGAACGCTTCCTCATGTAAACGAAATATATCTGAAGTAGGACCGAATCCACCAGCTCCCGAAAACAGTTTTGTTTACAAGTCGCTAGCTGTGAATATCTAGTTATGAAATCATTTCAAAATCAATAAAGCAGCTTTTAACAAGTTTTTACATTTTGAGATAAAATTTGTTTCTTATATGAACTACAAATATTTAGTCCTATTAATTTGGCATTGTTCAAAAAAGCGCCGCAATCGAAAACTGGGAATAAAAATAGAGCGATTTTGTGTTTAAAATGTTTATTTTACATTTTGATATGACTTTAAAACAGCGAATAGTACAGTTTATCTCTTTGCCGGTTGTCCTGCAAAATAGTTCATTTTTTTATTGTTTCGTTCGCAGTAGTTGATTTTTCTTCTGGCTGTTTGCTGTTATGCTGCGGGCCTCCGTTTAGAAGTTATGGCCAATTGGCACGACGTCCACAGTTTTCATCTGATTTTCAAAAATCAAAAAGTAATGGAGTGTCCAAATTGCCTAATAAAAATAGTGCCAGCTTTGGCTATGCTACGACGCTCCTTTTAGAAGTTATGGCCAATTGAAAATTTTGATGGGAAAATTGGCACCACGTCCACAGTTTCTATCCGATTTTCAAAATTCAAAAAGTAATGGAGTGTCCAAATTGCCTAATTAAAAAGTGCCAACTTTGGCTATGCTGCGACGCTCCGTTTAGAAGTTATGGCCTATTGAAAATTTTGATGGGAAAATTGGCACCACGTCCACAGTTTTCATCCGATTTTCAAAATTCAAAAAGTAATGGAGTGTCCAAATTGCCTAATAAAAAAGTGCCAACTTTGGCTTTGCTGCGACGCTCCGTTTAGAAGTTATGGCCAATTGAAAATTTTGATGGGAAAATTGGCACCACGTCCACAGTTTTCATCCGATTTTCAAAATTCAAAAAGTAATGGAATGTCCAAATTGCCTAATAAAAAAAGTGCCAACTTTGGCTATGCTCATACATCTGTACAGAAAATACATACATATTTTAATATATGAAAGGCTCAGAACCAAAAGGATCTAAGTGACATTTTTTTTTTAAATTGAGTTACACCCATATTTGTATAGTGAAATATGGTGCTTATTTGTTGGCAAAGAGATCCGAGTCATTTCGGACATTGTAGTGTCATCTATTTCCTATACAATAAACGCCCTATCCAGATTTTACATAGAATTTTGAAAAGGCAGTAAACTTAGGACCACTGACATTAAACACCAAATAATATAGTTATCTAAAATAGTATTTCCATGAGTGTGTATATTTGAATTAGGGAAAGTGTAAACTTGAATTATAAAAAAACTAAGAGTTAATAGATTAAACGGTTTTGCTTTAATCAGCATTTGTATAGTTAAATTTGTGTGCCACTAATCAAGTGAACCGGACTGTACATACATCAGTATTTTAATATACATATGTACCTAATATATCATATGGTTGCGAAATTGAGAGGGAGATTTAGATTTAGAAACTCATTATACAATAGATAAATAGATTTGAGACTCTTCGTTTCGGGAGAGCGCTGTCAAAATGCACATTTTTTATAAAATTTGTCATTGGTGCCACTCCGTGAAAGTGGAGTAAAACTGAGTATGGGTATTTTCATCATATATTTTGGGAATTTTAAAGGTTTTGCTTTTAATTTTTCGAAACTTATTTTTCAAAAATATGACAAATTAACGTATCTGCAGGCATAAATAAACAAAAATATATGTACAAATGAAGTTTAAATGCATCATATAACACTGCCATGAGTTGATAATGAAACATTGAATTTATTGATAAATATGGATAGATAGGATCAAAATCACTACATAAACCGTCGTTGGGTGCATGGGGGTCCTCTACTTAAAATTTCTGAAGTTCTTCTAACAAAATCAAAAACATAAGGCCAAGTAAAAAATGTACTTAAGGTTTTTTGTTGAGAAATTTTGACTGGCTTATAGTCTTGACCTTCCGCCTGCATATTATTATCAGGGACACCGAACCGCATGTTTTGATGTAGCACTCAACATTTTTCATAACTTCTACCCTTTGACCCCAAAGCTAAAGAGTTACTGACTATTTCGGTACATTTTTTCGTTGCCTTAGTCTGGCCTTCGGCAAAATGCCATTTATTTTGACTCTATGCTGGCAACAAAGCCAAATAAATAGCTAATGAGAGCGAAAAAATGAGAGAGTAAAACGAAGTCACAAATCAAGTCATCTTTGCATTATAGTATGGAAACAAACATTTACTGAGTGTCTCGAAAATGGATTTTCCGTTAGCATGCGAATGTAACGACTCTACAGATAGCACTTCTTCATAAGTGTTGAAACAATTATCTACTGTCTTCACATATATAATTAATTGGCATATATCGTGAATATCAGTGCTCTCATCCAAACAAATAGAAAAACATTTGCATTCAGACAATCTGTTTCTGGTTTTAGATTGGATAAAAGAGCTGATTTTTTCAGTATGCCTTACAAGCGTCCTGCTGGATACGTGAATATTGTCAAACTCTTTAATTATATTTTTTGCGTCCTCCCCCAAACATCTAAGAACTTCGGTACAAAGATCTTTGAAAAATATTCCGTCTTCGAATGGTCTGCATTGCTTAGCTAAAGACTTAGCTACCACAAATGAAGCTTTTAAGTATGATAACTTTTGATTTTCAATAACTTCATTTCCAGCAATTTGATTTTCAGAAAGACTTTTTATCTTAGCAAGAAATTTCTTTCGATCATAGCCTTTATATATTTCATCATATTCTGCATGAAATGTGTGATAATGACGCTTTATATTAAAATTACGGTTGCATAAAAACGTTCCGCAAAGTAAGCATCGTGCATTATTATCGCATTTTACAGCGAAAAACATTAATTCACAATCGTTATTACTCATTGTGTTGAACTATTAAAAGTTGAACGCAGAATAAAACAAAATATTCATTTGCAATTCTTTTAATATGAATATGCCTTTTTGGTCATTGCGTAGATTTTCCTCGAATTAAGAAATTCAGCGAGCAGCGGAGCAGAATTAGCAGCGTCGTTTTTGTGTATGTACAGCGCTGCCGCGTCGAAGCTACCCACGGGTAGCGTTTTGCCGATAGATGCATTATACTGAGAAATATACTATTTACTGCAGGTAAGTCAGAAAACGCCACATTATATACCGCTTATGTAAAGGGGTTTTTTAATAGTCCAACTTCGACATTTTTTGGTTTTTGGACAAACACATTTTGACCGAAAACTGAGTTATCGATAAATTTATCGAAGTATATCGGAGGCGGCCACCGTGGTGTGGAGGTAGTGTTGCCGGCCTACCACACCGAAGGTCCGGGTTCGAGTCCTGGTGCAGGTTACACCAAAAAGTGGTTTGAAAAAGTTTTTTCAAAACGGGGTCGCCCCTCGGCAGTGGTTTGGCAAACTCTCCGAGTGTATTTCTGCCATGAAAGGCTTCTCAGCAAAAATTCATCTGCTTTGTAGATGCCGTTCGGAGTCGGCGAAAAACCGTAGGTCCCGCCAATTTGTAGGAAAAAATTTCAAAATGGCACACCACAAATTGGAAGAGAAGCTCGGCGCAAAAATCTCCTAGGAGGTTGATGATATCTGTTGTATATCGCGCCATATATATATATATATATATCGGAGTCTAAGTGAAACCTGGAGACTTCCTCTTTCGTTTGAAACCAATTTTGTAGGATAATTTTGAGGTTTTTGGGCTAACACAGTTTTCCAATAACTCAGTTATCGATAAAATTATAGAAATATATCAAAGTCCAAATTAAACCTGGGGACTTCTCTTTCGTTTGATACCCATATTGCATGTAAATTTTGAGATTTTAGGCAACCTTATTTTCGCCGATAACTCTATTATCGATTAATTTATCGAATTGGGTAACTTCCCTGCAAAAAACCGAAATACTCCGTTCCATACTCCATAGAGTACTCCTTTAGGAGTATCGGAGTACTCCAACACTTATCCTCGCTCATAAAAAAAAGGTGGTCCAATTTACATGGCGATGGCCGGTAATTGGATCACCTAATCCGACTCGGAGTACTCCATTTCTTTGCTTTTTAATACTCTATAGACCACCCACATGAGAATACTCCCAAAATACTCCTATTGGATTACTCTATGGCAGTGGTCGGCATTCTCAAAAAGACCGTACCTAGTTCATCTTAGCAACTAAAAACAATAAATTTTTTTTTAATTTTTGTGTTTTTTTAAATTTTTTTTAAATACTAAGCAGACAGCTTCCCCGTCTAAATTTTCTGCAAAGAAAAATCGAATTTCCCACTCTAAATTAAATTTTGCCATAATTGCGTTCGTAAACATACAGGGATATATCAAAAATATGTAGGCACCCACGTAAGCAAGAAAAATCGAGGCGCATAAACGACAACGTTCTTGCTTGCATGAAAGTTGGATAGGAACTGATCATATTTTTGGATTTGTGTTGCTAGCTCTCGCTACTGCGCTCGCATGTACGTGTGAAACACTTACGCTCTTGCCCAGCTCAGTGAGCTATGGGCTGCCGATGCCTGGGGGGTTACTCTGTATCGCGATGCGAAAGCAAATGATATTAGCAAGCTGTCAAATCACATACATTTTTTTTCAAATGCGAAAGAAATTTCTTTCGCATCGCAATACAGAGTAACCCCCCTGCTCTATGGAGTATTCAACAGCAAAGCGAGAGAGGGAGTAGGTGGTCCTCAAAAAGAACACATACTCCCTCTATCGCTTTACTGCAGAGTACTCTATAGATTAATCTTTTGGCAGCATTTTCAAAGTACTCTCACGTAGGTGTTCCATAGACTATTCAGTAGGGTGCTCCGATATGGATTAGGTGATCCAATCACCGGACATTGGCTTATAAATTGGACCACCTTTTTGCATGAATGAGGATAAATGTTGGAGTACTTCCATACTCCAACGTTTTTTACAGGGTTGCAGTAATTGCGCTGAGCGTATGCGTGTTTGTGTGAATATGTGTGTGCCACCCTACATTCACACGCATTGTTATGCGGTGGCGCTCATATTTTTGTAGCTGTGCTAGCTGAGTACAAACATAGCGTAAATAGAGAGCAATATGTGGTCTGTTGATGCTCTCTAAGCACAAACGACTGAATGGTAAAGCGTCCAAACAAAGATGGGTTTTCATACAAAATTTATTTGAATTAAAAAAGTTTTGATAAAATTTTTTATTTAAAAAAAAGTATCTATGGTCCTATTCTGGCTAGATTATGGAATTTTTAAATTTGAAAGAAAAAAATCGGGCCAGTGGATCGGCAGTTTAGCTCTAACAAAATTTCGAGTTTGAATTTTATATATGTAATAGTATAGAGTATCGAAAACACTTGCACTTATCATATAAAATTGTGAGCGTTATGAAAGAAAATAGTTTCAGTATATTAATTAACCGAATGTTTAATTTTATTTCAATAAATCAATAAAAAGTGATGAAAAACAGAAAAAAGCTCTACTGTAAAATATTTCCCTAAGGATAATTAGTCGTAAGGGATCGAGCACTACTTTAGGAATCAAAATACACTCAATTCCCCATTACAAGTAATTAGAAACTTGATCAATTACTTTCGTGAGAGGCAAAGGAATCGATAACTTTTCCCAATTACTGGGGAATGTTATTGTAGTTGTAATGGAATTCATTTTACCCATATTAGTAGTTTGCCACAGTAAGATCAATAAAAATTAGCTATAACAGCAAACGACAGAATTCCCTACAGAGTATAATGATTGAATCATGCCAAAATAAAATTTCAGTTTTTAATTTAGTTTTAATTGACATATTTTGTAATGTTTTCGTTTAAAATTACTTTTGTGTTGTTCTTCTTAGCCATTGGTTTTCCAGCTACATATCAACTCCGGAGGCTAAGTTCTCGTTGTAAAGTTTTACAAAGAGTTGAACTGAGGCGAGTTTGCACAAGCAAATATCCTAAAGATTTACGAATCAAATATCAGGATGAAATGGTGAAATCCGACGATCCCTACACAGTTTTCCAATTTCCTGGAGATGCAAGCAATAAATACCTTTTCAGTTTTGGTGAAAGTTACTTGCACGATTGCATTCGATTAAAAGTGGTAAACTATTACACTTTTGAGTGTATGTCAGATGGTGGCGACTGGGAAACTAGCAATATTGCAAATAGTTTTATTGTATGCGTTGAAATGTCTCTGCAGCTTGCAGATGAGTTAATCCGTCATTGTTCTCGGCATGGCAAATCACATTCGCAATTTGTTGCATTACATTATACAATATTGAGGAAGCGTTCCCTTGCGATGGGTGGCGGGTATACCAACCAAGCGCAATATTTTATCGTTATAATGATGATGTATTATATGCAATCTTGGAGTGTGCACCATTTAATATACTAACTCAATCATTTTGATATTCAAAGAAATTGGTTTGTACTTGTCTCAAAATAAATATGCGATTAACAATGCTTTTGGAGGCAAGACTGGAAGGTGGAAAAAAATCGAGAGAAAGGAAAAATATATGTATACATACATATGTACGCAGGAACATGCCAGTGGCGGATCTAGGATTTCGGGAAGGGGAGCTCCAAATTTTTTTATGAAATTTCGAGGGCCTTTCATTCACAGTTCCCCAACCTTTTTGCTTTTTTTTCAAATTTAATGTTTGTTGGTTTGGGCAATGTCAAATGCAAGGTATCATGTACATATGTAAATTACAGAATGTGTATTACGTATGCCCTATACCGTATCATCCTGTAACGAATTTAATGAATAAAAAGCATAATCAAACGCAGAATATCAGTTGCTGGCAGTTGGTGAAACCGTTGATTTTCCAATTTCCCTTGGTTTCAGAATTTCAAATCCATAACTCCAACTGTTAAATCTTGGAGTCGAGAACCAGAGTTACGCGATTTCGAATCCTTTTTGATCTCAAATCCACTTTCAAATAAGCAAGCAATTTGATTTGTGATTTAATTCGCTATCCAAATAAAAGACACTTTTTATTTGTGATTCCAATCGTAGCCCAAATCAACGATACCTTTTGATGGTAGCGATGGTTCCAAAAGTCCTGTTGTTAATAATAACTGACGGTGTAAAATCTACAGAATAAAGAACTCTGCTCAGAGATCAAAGCTCAACGTTGTAAACGAGTTTGTTACAGTAAAAGAAAGTTTTATGAAAAACAACGCAGATTTGCTTTCCTCAACACCCCTAAAATAAAAAAAGTTATTAGAGTGCTGTCTTCGCCGGCGATTGAGGATCACGGTTTCTAGTGTCCCATATGGAACAAAATTATACGATTTTAGCATGTTAGTTTAAAGAAATATTTTTTTATTGGAAAAGTTGATTGTATGGGAGCACAGATATTATGTTATGTTGCTTCGACTGACTGATATTCGGAACAGTTGTTTGTATGGGAATATTCATTGAATTGGTCCGATGTTTTTGGTTCCGACAAATAATTAATATATTACAAAAAAGAGCTGAGTGTATGCCAATTTGATCAAACAAACAAATCAAAGCTAAGACACTCAAGTCAAAAATGCTAAGTGTCCAGAAAGTAGTACGATTAAATTAGTTACATAAAAAAAAGAAAGAAAAATAACAAATTAGAATTTAGTAAAGGTTAGCCACCCTGATGACTCTACCTCTTTGTTGTGTCATAGTAAGGACCAAATACATATATTGCAGATAAAGCTATTTCTTGGCAGTTTGTGAACTATATATGTATGTATATTGGTACAAGTAGCATAATACAAAGTTGTTATCTAATTTCAGTGAAATTATGCTCAGCATGTTTTTTTGAATTTGCAAGTAAAGTATGATATAATAACAGCTTTATGTACACCTTTATGCGCGAAAAATACACAGGCCTATCTAGCACAGTTTAGGCACACACCGAGCAAGGAGGGCGTGTCATTAAGGAAAAACGAGAGTTACAGTTTTCACACAAACACTGAAAAGGTTCGTGTAATTGAAAATTGGTACTGCATTGCTTCAGAAGAGTGAGTTTGAAATGGTTTGAAATAGCTTGAAGCTCGGGAGGTTAACTTCGGTTGAAAGAAATGGACTTCAAATAGTTTAATAGTTTGACCATAAATATTATGCCCAGCATTTTAATCCGACTTGCAAGGGTTGGGATACCGATAAGTTTTAACCGACTAAGGTGGCAGACTATACAGTAGATTTCTCAAGCAAAAAGTAGGAACTATTTTTGTATTTATTCTAGCTTATCTATTGCCTTCATAACGTATTCTAATATCTATCTATCTATCTAATGTAGTGAAAAGATTCTTAGCAAACATAAGGGTCGCTAAATTCGGTTGACCACCTTTTCACAAAAGCTAATACACATCTAGCCTAATTTAATGACTAAATGACTCTAAAAGTAACTTATGAATTGTTAAAGGTCATTGCAGACTCAACAGCGAGATGCAAAACGTACCGGTTTTGTGTCCCATCCTTAGAGACTGCGGAGCATATTCTCCTGGAATGCGATGTCATTTCCAGGGCGCAGGACCAGCTCCTTGGGCTAACCATAATATGCGCATATTTATCCCTTAAAGCCAATTGAATTACTCCGCTTCCAGATGTCCTTTAGTCGCAGTGCAATTCTCTTACTTATCTACCTTTCACAACAACTTATCTATGTGATGTTTGAATTACATTTTTCATTTTACAATTCTGAAAACCATCAAAATAGCATGATTTTGAGTCGGATCTCATAATTTCAGTAAAACTGCACCCTCTGAAAAAAGGAGGTAGTTCCGCTATTACTTCGAAGTCACTGTACTAACACCTGACTAGTTGGACAAATTATGACATTTCTTGCTACTATTTCCACTTAATAATCATAGAAACTTAATATGCTAGCGTTTACATTCCATTTTTTTGGACGGGGCTGGAACCAATTTTTTGATGAATTACTTTGAAACGGGTTATAGTTTTGGGTACAAATGATTTTATCAGTTTATTTATCTGCTTGCATTGTAAAAAAGATATTATATAAAATAAAAAAATGTATACATTTATATAACAATTTTTAATAGTAATAACTTAAATAAATATGGACACCGTTTTTAATATACGAACACCTAAATGCATGTGCATATGTATGTACATATGTATGTATACATAACAAATGTTATTTACGGACTTCCATAGTAACGCACCGTACTTTAACGAAACATTTTACTAATAAATTTTTTGCATATGTATATTTATGTTGCAATGGAAATATTCCATGCTATACATTGTTTTGTTTTAACATAAATTAAAGTCTTGAGTAGTGGTACCGTGGTAGTGGTAGGTATGTAAATGTGATCTTTTTAAGATATACAAAAATTTATGGTGACTGAAATTACATCTGAATGGAAATACCAATATGTATGGACTAAGTACTCAAAGACAATGACAGATTATTTAATGAATCTTTGATGGCAAGAGTAAATCTCTCCTAAGCCTTTGGGTAATATATAAACAAATATACATACATACATAAGATAGAAAGGGGTAGGCATATTTAACGGATGTTAGATCCGAAGCTCGAAGGAATAATTTCTCACAGAAAGGCCAGCATTGTGACCCACAATTTTGAATATAGCTCCATCAAATTCTTTCATTTTTTATTTGTAGTTATTAAATAAACTAATGATTGAAATTATAAATACAACTTATCTCGACTTAGGCCATTATGAGTTTAAATATGCAGCAGAAGATTTAGTATAAAAAGAAGTAAAAATTGCATATGTATTTACATATGTATATATATACATAGTTACTCTATAAATAGTTAGATGTACATAGTATAAAGATAAATGTATTTTATATAAAACTATACATTTCCATTTAGATAATTCACTCTCGGTGAAATGGGTATAAATATGTATATTTTTTTATTTCATGTTTCATTTTACACATTTTAGTTCTGTTCCGTTCCGCTGTTCCGCAATGAGACTCATATTTTATTATTCTATGTATGTATGTAACTTAATAATAGTGATGATTATATTTTCCGTCATCTTCGTAATAACGTCCGTGATCTGGACTATGACTAGCTGCTGCCAAAGCATTCAAATGAGCGGCGCGAGCATGTTGTACTTCTGGGGGCTCCACTGGTACGCCGTTGTGGATGATTGGAATATGGATGGGACCATGATGCTTGTAGCTTCCAGCATGGCTTCCGACACTCGGACCATCCCAGCTTTTGTCATAGTGACCACCTTTATCATACGAGCTTCCATGGCTAGATCGCGCTGACGCTTCAGCTACAGCAGCATAATGAGCAGCCTTGGCATGTTGCACTTCCGGTGTCTCTACAGGTACGCCATTGTGAATGACAGGTATGTGATAGCCATGAATAGGTATCGTATTTCCAATTGGATGACCTACGCGTGCAGCAGCGTGTGCAGCAAAATGAGAAGCTTTGGCATGAGCTACTTCAGGTGTGTCAACGGGTGCTTCATGTCCATGGGCTACATGACCCAAGGCTTTAGCATGTGCTGCAAAGTGCGCAACCTTAGCAGCTTGCACGTCAGGTGTATCGACAGGAACCCCGCCATGAGTAAGCGGTATATGAGATAGTGAATTTTGATGTCCGTAATTCCAAGGTTGGGAGTATAGTGAACGCTTGTACAAATGATGACCGTCCGAATCATGTGGATCGGGATGAGAAGCAGCGGCTGCAGCAGCAGCGGCATAAGCTGCATAATGCTCAGCGCGAGCATGTTGCACTTCTGGAGTATCAACTGGAACGCCATCATGTGTCAAGACTGGAACATGTTGAGGGTAGTGATGGGCATATGGCACATAGGAATGTGCGGCAGCAGCGTGAACAGCAGAAAAGTGAGTAGGTGGGCTCGCAGGTGCTTTTGGCAAATTTGTCCCAACAGCATTGAATCCATGATGGGGATCAGCAACATACGAAAGCGATTGTACATGTCCACTACCATCAACATAAGAATAAGAACCTCTTGTAACACCATCATGAGACCGTGATTCATGCTTTTGCGAGTTAGGATCGGCATAACCGTAAGAGTACGTATGACTATGCGGATCAAGATGCTGAAATTGTGTTGATACGGCACTATGCAAGCTGGCACTGCACGTTGAGACTAGTAGCGCAGCAAGAAATATCTAGAAAGAGAAGTTTTCTTGTTTAAGTTGTATATTGATTTTACGACAGGTTGGATATAAGAACTATTTCCGTCCCTTATAAGTTTCGGAATGAGAGACGCTAACCACAGACCGAGCACGTATATTTTAAAGTAATTCGGGTTGAAGTCGAATCTAAGACTGCTTCGAACTCCGAATACCACTTTCACTTCTTCTAAGGTTGAGAATTTCGTAAACAGGTATAAAGGTGCTTCCTTTGAAATTCGAGCAAATTCAGATTGAAGTTTAAAATTTCCTCGCAGAAGTGTAGATGGCAACATCCTTATCAATTTACTTTGGCCTACAACATCAAGAATCCTATTCTATGGAGAGTGGGACAGTCTAATGTACATAACTCTATATGCACCCTACCCAAAAAATTGTGACTAATCTCTTAAGAGAGGGGTCTAAAGGGAGCCTACACTTGATTATAATTCAATATAAGTAAATTTTAATTGGAGAGCATAGCCATAGAAGCAAAAACTTATTTTTAATTTGTGTAGCACATTTATAGCAATTAAGAGATAAATTTAACCGTTTGAATAGAAAGTAGATTAGTCCTATCGTACGCATTCGGTTCAACCCATATAAAGAGATCATTAGCCACATACTCTTCGCCGGCTCATCCCGGACTCCTCCTAGACTAATTCCATTCTTTGCACTGTATAGTTCATACACGTACATATATGTATGTATATGTGCATAAATATGTACATATATATGTACATACATATGTACATTTTCATTTTTATGCTTATGCTTATTTGCATATGAAAATATCACAAAAGTATGTAAATATATATACGCATACATTATTATGTAAGAATTTGATTATACATTTGATTCAAAGATGTATGTATGTATGTTACTGTGTATTTCAATTTATTAGTTATGACTGCTATTTTCAACCAAACAAAATCAATTTTCTTGTAGACCATAGCTTGCTTACGTTGTGCGTTTGGGTTTCTTGAAATTAGAGTATTTCGTTGTTATTTAATTTCATTCAACTGAAAATAAAATGTTACCTCACAGTTGCGGTTGTTACTCTTTCTAACAAGTTACGCGGATACAAAGATACATGTGCATATGTGCTACTTTCCTATATTAAAATAAAAAAACTTAATATTTTTGTTATTCTTTAGGGACATCGAATCGCTTTCACACCTATTTTAACGCTTCCAAATGCATGTATGTACATATAAAGGGCTCAGAGCCAGAAGGATCTAAGTGACTCCGAAATTGATTCGAGATATTCAAGTTAAAAGATTACCTTTTCAAAATTCTATCTAAAATCTGGATAGGGCGTTTATTGTATAGGAAATAGATGGAACTATGTCCGAAATGACTCGGATCTCTTTGCCAACAAATAAGCACCATATTTCACTATACAAACATGGGTGTAACTCAATTTAAAAAAAAAAAGTCACTTCATATATAGTACACGTAAATGTATATACATATGTATATATATGCACCAAACACAATGGTATGTTAGAACTTAAGTTAAAAGTTCCATTCAATTCTATTCAGCGAACAGATTGACAGACAGACAAAAATTCTAATGACAGTTTTTCTAGTTGCTTAATAACGATCAAATATCTGCAATGTACAGACATCGACCTGTTACAATTTTATTGTATGTAGAGATTACATTCAATTCCCTACAAAACTGTATAAATATTTTAGGTGCAGACTAATATATAGACATACATATGAATGTAAAATATATGCGGACATTTGAAGAGTGTGAGGAGTTTATGTACTTAAACGTGAAGATGAGGGCGGGGTTTATAAATTTGGCAGTATTATGGAACCGAATCGAAAAGAGATTGAAGCTTTCCCGTCTAAATTTGCTCGGAATTATTTACAACATTTGGATTAATCTTGTTAGTAGGTATTAAACATAGAATAGTAGCGCTATAAAAATAAAATAGTAATGGCGGGATATACCGCCGAGAAGATTAAGGCTGCTGCTTTGAATTTCTTGCTACAAATTGGCGAGACCTACAGCTTTTCACCGACTCCGAACGGCATCTGCAAACCATGCAAAGATGAATGTTTTCTGAGAAGCCTTCCGGAAATACATACATTCGAAGATTTTACCAATTCACTTTTCATGTTACCTGTCCTAGGACTCAACCTTGCACTTTCTGTGTGGTATGCCAGCAACACTACCGCCACACCACGGCGGGTCCATATTATGAAATACATACCTATGTACATGTGAATGTATGTATGTAACAAATTTTATTTTTTCTCTTGAAACAAACTTCACATTAAGTCAAAGAGTCTTCGAATTTCTATTCATAAAACTTCAACTTATTTAGGCACTAGAACTTTTTAAAAAAAATTCCTCAGAAAACATGGACCCTTTTCGAGTTACTACGCGATGCATAGAAATACAAAATTCTTTAAGGATTAATGGTAAAATAAGCTTTGTCAATTATTAATTAAATGATTTATGATAGAAATATTACGATTTGGACCTCCACATTTGCACTTGGTTATTGAGCTTTTATTTTACCGTTTATAAAACTATTTTCGATTAAAACCTTGAAATAAAGCTAAGTATTGTTTTCATTACTTACAAATGGCTTCATTTTTAAAATCACTTCCAAACTACCAAGAAAAAAAGGATTCCGCGAAGTTGAGCTCTTAAAGCTTTTTTAAAATCTTTTGTAAATAACAGTAGGAAACACAAAACTTTAATCCTAAGATTAAACTGCAGGTGAAAATTGTCAGCCAACTAATATTATTGAAATATTCGCTTAGTTTTAATAAAATTATAAACTTTTTAAAAATTTCAGTTATTATTGGCGTTGGTTGAACCTCCTAGAACCGCGGCTAGGACTGTTAACGAACTGTGCTCTATAGCAGCCGACACCACGAATATATACCAATGAACCCCAAACTGAAAAATTTCATGAACTAGACAGAAGAGAAGAAATATACAACAACAGTTCATATTGTTACAAATAGAAGCTAAGCTAAGCAAAATTGAACTGTAACAATGGTATCAGAAACTATAAAACAAAAAAAAACAATAACAGTAATAGTAGCAGAATGGTAACATAGCCAAACGATGTAAATACATATATATATATGCATATAAGTATGTATGTATGTAAACACACACAACAGCATCAACATTTCTGTGCAGAACGCCACACACAGCAAAAAAAACTAATTACTACAGACAACCACATCATTGTTACAATTACGTTTACACAAGCTGAAAGTAATCGAATTACTCTAGTGATCGCCAGTAACATGAAATCGAATTGTAACCATACAAAGAACCAGAAACCGATAGCTTTTACAGACATGGGCGTAGTGCCTATACTAATTTCTTACGTACTAAAGAAGCGTGTATTTCGGTTTAAATGAAAAAGTTATTTAAGAACCAGTGGGAAGCATACGCTGTCTTATCTGTGCTATAGTTTTGCTAACCTTGGCATGTGTAAATGTATGTATATCTTAGCCATCTTGCCAGATGCATAAAAAACGAACCACAGAGTACAATAGAAGAAGATATATATTTTAAGTTAATAGGTACTTGTTTCGATAGAAGTTATAGATTAAAATCCGCCAAAACTCTGAACTATTAGACATATACATATGATACCGACCCCGCTATGTGTATATGTATGTACATATGGTCAAAAACGCGGGAACATGGAACGCGGGATAAAATTTTTTTCTTTAAATCGCGTTCCAATTCCAATTACATACATTCTGTAGTATTTAAAATAATAATAAATAAAAAAATAAATAATAAATATTTTAGTTTTCAAGCTAACTATAACTTTACTTTGTTTTATATCTTTTTATCCACTATGTATATTCTCCAAGGAGGGTAAATGGTAACGTCAAAGATCCATATACTTTGAATTGTAGACTTGCCGGAAAACTTTTTTTTCCAATAGTTAAACTAGTTTCAGTTTCTTTCAACCTTGATCTTGACTAAAATGCTTTTTTTTAAGTTTTTTAGTTGGCAGGATGAGCTGAATTTTCTGTAAGTGTGACATTACTACATAACATTAAAGACCACGGTAACATTAAAGACCACTTAAAACTGGCTGTATCGTGAAAACAACAAAGAATTGAAGAAAAGTGTATACGTATAAAATATAGCCCTTGGGGTTAGTTATTAGAATAAGTAAAAAATATTTAGCTTTTGTTGAATACTTCAGAAATATGAACAGAAATAAACGTATTTCTGTAACATTAAAGACTAAAATATTGACCATATGTATGTATATGAGTAGAAGTTCATCAGGATTTCAACTGGACAAATATTAATCTGTGGGTTTACCATTTCAATTTTCCGGCACGTTCCTTATCTTGTAGGGTTATACATATAAACACAAGTAGTCAAAGTTGATCACAGCTGAATTCATCAGAAAAAACTTTTTGTACAAGTTATCGTTCGAAATATTTTTCGAAACATTCAGCCGAAAGCCAAACATAAAATACCGGCCAAGTACCAAAACAAGACTTCATTCCTCTTAGCGAGAAGAAAATTAGATACTTTTTATATTAGTTGAGCTTAAAATTTTTACGATACGCCCATGTAAGCGATCAAACGATCGCAGTAATGAATAAACCGGTTGAATAAACTTAATCGCCGTTAGTTTGTCAAGTGCAACGGCGGAGGTATCAAAGCAAATTTCGTAATGTTTTGCGCTGGACAATAAGTAGTTATTAGCAACATGTTGCTCCATTACCATAACACTCGGAGCAACGATAGAAATTCCTTTACACTAATTTTCTATTTAAATTTGGTTGTTTTAATAACAATCGGGTGTAGACAAATTGCAAATTTTAGTACTTAGTTGGGCTCTGAAACTAGCCTGCAAAATTTTGATAGCAAGTTACATACATACATATGTACAAATCTATGGTGTACCTATAATATTTTCTTTGGTTAGATATGAATAGGTTGTTAAATATGTATGTATATATGTTTATTTTAATACGAATGTACATACATATGTACGTTCGTATGTACATAGATATATGTACGTAGTGCCATACGTTTTGTTTGTTGGCGCGGATCAGCGAACGACCTTGCTATAACTGTTCCGTTTGTGGGCGCTTTTTGTTATAGCTATATTTCTTTCCATAATAGATTATGTTTGGAAACAAAAATGGAAATAATAGTTTGGTGGGGTACCATAAACAAAAATTTTGTACTAGGGATTATGTTAAGTAGTAAGTACTAGTCAGGTACTAGATAGCCCGCATGGCGTCAAGACGTCAAATCATTAGGTAAGTACCTACATTATACTTTTTTGAATGATTTGGAAGCTTTGAGTGCATTTAAATGTGTTTATTCTGCACTGTAAGCTTTGGCGTGAGTCTCAATGACAGTTAAGAGAGTTGTACAATTTCAAGCTAAACTTATTTAAATATGTATACGAATTTGAACGTACCTGATATGGACAGACATCCGCCGGGCCTTACGTTAAAAGGAGAAAGAGGGGATTACAGCATTTGTATGCCCGAACCGGATTGCTACAAGCGGTCTAGTTGAAAATGTCTAGCTCGTCATATTAAGACGAAACCTTGAACGTTTTCCACCCTGTAAACGAACTAGGGAGCTTCGGCATGGTATGAAAATATTTATTTATGTATGTACATATATAAGTATATACCTACATACATGTGTACATATGTACATACATATACTTTTACGTGAGAAAATATCTATGCATACAATTTGTGAATGTGATAAAGCCCTTTATAAGCAATCGTCAAAGGAAATGTGAGCCATACAGGATTTGACTTCATCGACTAAATATTTAGCACATTTGGCCCTCTGGAAGACGAAACTAGCTGGGTATAACTGGGATAACTCCTATCACTATTGCCCCAATTTAATTAATATTGCAAAACACCAAATGCTTGGAAACGCGCCTGCAAAGCTAAACCGCCTCCGCCCAACTGTGATAGAATAAAAAAAAATTTTGCCACACACCCGAAATTTAAGTAGGAATGCAACATGCCGCACCAACCGGTTCTCTTAAACCAGATTTATATCATGCTTGTAGGAACGTAGAGGAAAAAAGTATGCACTAAGCTATAAACTTAGCTATTGTAAATTCCATTGAAAATTTTGAAGCAAAGCGGGATTTGTAAATATATGTATGTATGTATGTCCATACATATATGAAAAATATTTCTCGTGCAAAAAAACTTACACGCAGATGGGTGTAATGAACTCCAGTTACGATATTACATGTAATAGTTTTTAATACTATTACGATTGGAAGAGCCATTTGGACCTTCTATTGAAGTGGTTTTTTCTCTGCTTACACCGTCAGGTGCAGATAAAAGTATCTTCTGGGGGGGAGAAGCATCGTTCATTCAGACAACATGGACTAGTCAACCACGAAGCTGCGGGTTCATATCCCGGAAAGGTCTGTAACTTTCAGCAGCGCAAAAATTAATCTTATGTTTGTATGACCTCTCTTCTTTTATTAACTCGATTGTTCTTCTTCAAAATTTCCATCTTTTTCCTACTCTTCAGGGCTCCTCTATTTTGGAGGAAGTAGCAGTTCCATTTACTTTGACTCTTCTACCTCCCTCTGGGATTGCTATGCCTATTCTCCTTTCTTTTAATCTACCTCTCCTTCTTTATCTACGGTCGCTTCAGATCTTCTTCCTACTTATTCTCATTTGAACTTTCTATACTAAATTTAATATTGCTGGTAAAATAGTTGCAGATATAAAGCAAGTTCAGTTTTTCCACATTTATATAAATATCAATAACATTACACATTACACAGAATTATGAGAAATTGAATGCTTTTAGTGTAAAATTAATCTAAATGAGGATCTTGATATAGCCGCAGTTAAACACTTGCTATAACACACGCCTGTTTGAATGTTTTGCCCAAGAAACTTTTAAAGATCAAGTACAACTGTTCACGCACTGCTAAGCTATATCTCGTTCGCAGTAACGTTTTCATATCCATATATACTTACTAGATACATATGGCCCATATTTAAGCTGAAACCATTCCTTCCTTGCAACCGCTACCTTGAGCTGTCGGCTTGAACTATGGGCAAAAACATATGTTGACTGATTTCGAAAAAGAAACAAATATACATACATATGTATGAATCTCGAGGTGCAGTTTGGTGGCTTCAGTGTGGAAGTTGTTTCGCGTTCACCGCGACGCGTACGCAACGTGTAATGTTTTCATCCGTTTGTGCCTACCAAAACATGTTCACCTTATATAAGGTTTATTTCTTTTTTGTATTAAAACTTACCAAATGAGGCGTCAACATGTAAATATCAATATCATTAATTAGAGTGTGTCGTCGCTTGATGTATGGCTTACTAGAGTGTTTCTAAGCATTCACACAGTATGACTTAGGCAGCACTGCACTATATTCCTGTCGGGTCCTCCATTTTTGGAATGGAAAGTGAGGGACTAAATAGATATATTGATATTGGTATTATTTTGCCGGTACCTTGCTGACTAGTACCTTTCTTTAACCTCGAAATATAAGTAAACAAACATTCCTACCCCGGGTAATTCCAAGCGCCTTAACTACACTGATAACATAAAACCCAACCCTTAACAGGTGGTAGAACATGTTTTTATTACGGAATCTCCAACTGGTAATTGATTAAATCGAAAACATTAATATTAACGAGCTTCTTTATAACTCAAGTTATCGTGTACACGAGCGGACAGACGGGCGGACGGACATGTCTTCATCAATTCCTCTTCATACCTGTAACTCTATTTCTAACTCGATTATTTTGCGCCGTTGCGTAGTACCGTTATGTGCACAAAATTATAATACCATTGTACTAGTACTAGTACGCTGGGTATAAAAGAAGCTTTATAAACTTTGTATTACGATTCACGTCCACAGGGAAATATTTTTCCCAATGAATTCCAAAATAACTAAGTAGTGTATTTTAACTTTTTGTTATTTATTTTCAATTTACCTCCATATTAGCTAAATGAAACAGTTTTGGTTTCCTTATGGTCCTTATGCCGATACGTAAATGTAAGTTGCTTTAACTCCCAGTTCGCCGATTATTTACTTCCTAGTAACTAAAAGGGGCACATCTTGAAATGCGAACACTGTAGCGTCTTCTTAAGTCGGCTTAAAAGGTTATTGCTTGAGAGCACATATTCACCAAAAAATGCCAAATGTCAACTCGTAATAAAAAGTCACTGAGAAAAGTTTTGTTTAAATTATTGCAAGTACTCGTACGTCGAAATAAATAACTATTTCCCGAGTTAAAATAAAGGGTAAATTTTGTTTGTGGGTTGATATTAAAAACTTCAATTCAGAAACTGTTAGGTTTGAAGTCCTATGTACCGATAAGTATTGCATTTCATTTTACTGCAACTACTAATTCTATCTATACATAACCATACAAATTCTACTGTTACTTACAGACAACTTTAACCACTTCTAGTTACCGCGATTCTAAAAACAATGGCAACATTGTCGAAACCTGCGGTTTATTTAGGCTCCCACGAAAGCCGGTTTGGTATACCCAACCAAGGAATGTCTAGTTTTAGGGAAGTAATATAACAACAGCAACAGTTTTTTTGACAAATACAACTAAGTTATATTAATATACCAACTTTGATGGTGAATTTTAGTTCTAATAGAAAATTTTTGACTGAATATTTTAAAATACAAATATTTCGATCTTATAGGTTTGGGCCTATTAATAACCCAAGTACCCGATAAAAGGCATTCGGTTCAGATCATTTTTAAAATGTTTTTATTCATGGTAGTGTCACAATAATGCATTGCACATTGTAAATAAATACATATGTATGAATCAATGCATTGAACAGCTTAAGTGGTCACATTAGAAATGAATTATGAATTCAATTAGTGCAATTATGAATTTGCCGCAGCAGCTGTGAAATGTGTGCAGACACCACAACAAAATACATCGTGTTCATGTTAACATTTTCTACTTTATCAGTCATAAAACAGTCTGGTGAATTGCTACCGCTTCCCTAAGAGATCCATTATTAGGGAATTATCATAATTAACCTCAATGCCGCAAATGAACATGCATAGCTTTAAAATTATCGAACACTGCCAAGTTATTTATACCCATATTCCGAGTGTCGAGTTTTATTAGAATCAGTTCCTCAAAACATATTATTTTTAAATAAGCCAGAGGTGGCCTTTTGGCTTGTTTCTCAAATAAATTATTTGTTGGTTTGGGCAATTCAGTCAAATTCAAAGTATTATGTATGCAAATCGTTTAAACATTTACCGAATGTGTATAACATATAGCCTATACCGTTTTATCTTCTAACAAATTTAATGAATAAAACTATCAGTTGCAGGCAGTTTGGGAATGCGCAGATTTTTCGATTTCCGACTATTCTTTTTTTTCTAAAATTTTGATCAACAAATTTCAAATCTCGTGCCACATAATGGAATCCATAAATTCAATTACTCTGCCTTTGAGTCGAGAGTCGCAGTAAAAAGGTAAAGAGATGGGGGAAGCTAAAAAATTGTGAGATGTCGCTTTGAACGACTTCAAGGAAAACCGGTCGATTGTCTATTATTGTTCGAGGGTTTAAACTTTCATATGCTTAACGGGGCCATAAGGAACAACGCAACGCCAAGCAAGGAGTCTTATTATATAAACACATCTATATAAATACATACATCTTCAAATAATGATCAATTTCACTACGTTTCATAATCGTCAAATCGGGAACATGACAGCTAAACCTTTGCCGAAGAAGGTGCACGAGGGAAACTAAAAAATAATAAACATTTTTTCTTTCGAAATAACCCCGACACAACTTCTAGGCTAGAAGTTCTAGTTGCACATATTAACTTCTTACTGATCCAAATTAGAACCTGAAGTATAGAATGTAAACAACTTCCTTTGTCACATAAACATATCGAAAAATTATGTTTAAAATTTCATATTTCATATCTTTATTAAGTCAATGGTAACAAACCTTACTGACTAGATTTACATATTACTTAATACTAATTAGCAACTATCTTAACTATAAAATTAATTTAATCGGTAGTAAGACTCAATACGAAATTTAAACTTGGACCTTGGCATTGCGAAATCGATATCAAGATTTCTAGAAAGTCGATTAAACTCTTCGAGCCCTCTTATGAGAGGCGCAAAGCTAAGATAAGTAGATCTGAGGATTGGAATAAAAAATATATTATAAGACCGGAGAGCTCTATTGGGAACATTAAAACTAAGCTGTTCAAGAAGAGCTGAGCAGCCAATAGCACCAGATACTATGTCATAGATCAACAACAAATGTTGAACAGAGCGTCTGGCTTCGAGTGGCGGAAGATTGATGAGCGGAGGCAAGGGATTCTGAAAATTGAGAGGTTGAAGAGCAAATAGTATGAATTTGCGTTGAACCTTCTCAATTCTCAGAGATCTTGAAGAATATATTGGGTTCCAAATGACCTATGCATATTCCAATTGGATCGCACTAGAGAGCTATACAAGACTTTTCTGGTGTATGGGTCTTTAAAGTCCTTCGCGTACCGTCTCAAAAAAGCCAAGTTAGCGTAAGCCTTTGGTATAAGAAAAATAAAAAGTGAAGGAAGAGTCAAAAATTACACCAAGATCGCGAAAACAGTTTTAAATCATCTGCATATAGAAAATAGTTGGAATGCTTCAAATACAAACCTACATCACTGATGAAAATTATGAATAAAATTGGACCGAGGATGCTACTTTGCGGCACGCCAGAGGTTGCTGAGAACTTATTAGACTTCATACTCTCGATTTCGACAAATGAAATTCTGTTTGATAAGTATGATTTCAGCCATGCTAGAAAGGTTGAATGGAAGCCTATTTTTTGTAAGTAAAATCACCCAGCCGAATCGCAAATATTGCGATATTTATATTTACGAGCATTGGGTGAAAGGTGCAGCCGGGCCCAACTGCTAAACTGACCATAGACGCAATAATTGAAAAACTGACATTGCAACTCAAAAACTTGGGTAAACGCATGTTGCTCAAACATGCATTTGTGTAAAACATGGAATGGTGACTGGCGAAGCATAACTTTAATTGAAAAACTGTAATGCCGCCGTAGCGTGGTAGGTAGACAAAGTGTTGCTAGATCCACGAAAAGCTTAACTGATGCCGGCTAGAAAAAGAATAGTGTGGTGGGTACACAACGACTATTTCAAATTGTCTATTAATCTAAAAAAAAATATGATAAGATGGGAAAAACATTTGTCCTGAAACATAGGCATAGCATTCGTAATCTGGTTATGAGATTACAAACTTTTAAAGTTCATTAATGGCACTCCCTCTTTATAGTTTCAATCTTCATAAAATTATTACAATTGGTATTATTAAAATATCAAAATCAATGGAATTCGTTTAAGGACAAAGTTGGTGCTTGTAAGTATGACTTAAATTTAGTTGCAGCTCTTTGACACAAAAGCGGTTAAAAAAACTGCAATAAACTTGAAGCCATACTTAACTAATTTTGAATGAAAACCCATCATAGTGCCCGGACATTGGTGCGTTTACCCTAGGGCTAATGGTTCAATAAGATGGTAGGTCCAAGCTTTTGAAATAATGTAAAAAATAATAGTTATTACTACAATAAACGGCTGCCTCCGTCGTAATATGCTGGCCTGGATGTCGGGAAAGGTCCCAGTTGGATAATTGTCAAGCGCTTCCCTTCAGAATGCATTACAGAATAGCTTCTCAGTAAGAGCAATGTACCTTCGCGCAGCGCTTCACAGAGAGCGATGCTTTTGCCGCTTCTCGAGAAGCGAGGTGGTAAGATGGCAAGCATAAAAACAGTCATTATGCACTTAGTTTGTCTCAACTATGCCATAGAGCGAGGTGTTTATACAGCGCTTGGGATGAACTCCTTCTGTAAGCCATTCTTTGGAAGCGATGCGGTAAAGCCTTACAATGAGGCGTGTATGAAGGCCTTGAAGCGAACTGCTTGTATAATCCATTGCTTAAGAAGCGAAAAGGGAAGGCCTTCCTTTCAATTAGCAGTGGACCGAAAGACATTTATACTTCTACGGAAGATATTTATAGTTACGACATGCTTTTCATAGAAAGTTTTAGTTCACCCTGCACGTATGTAAAATCTTATACAACAAATATTTACATTATTTTTCTGTCAAGTCAACAGTACAGATTTTTTTTATTTTTTTATTTTACACATCAAAAAAAATTCCAAAACGAACGCGGCAAGGAAATAGTATAAGTTTTAAATTTTACAAATGTGTCTCTATTATTTTTAAACTACTAATAAAATTATCGGATACGAGTATCTATATTAAAAGTAAACTACCAGTTGAGTGATTAAATGATTCGTGATTGTTGTTAACAGTTTATTCGTTCGAAGTAATTGATTGGTCGTCTTTAAACTCTAACGTACATTCATTGGATTCTATATATCGTCACCTTCATATGAAAAGCCTCTAACTCATCATTGAAAACGATTTGATTGAATTTTTATGCACAACCTCATAATTTACAAAGCTGCAATATAGCATTTATTGAATTCTTAAAGCAAGTTACGATAAAATAAACAAGGGGATTGGCATTTTTTACAACTTGCCGATGTTACAACTCAATTTGCATTCAGTACTTTCATTCTCCCGATAAACAATACAAAGTTCGAGTTAGGAGATTTTCCTAATGAGGTAGCGATATGCATTATCTAATATGTATTATATTGTTTATACTTTTTATTGTTGGTTAGACAAAGGTTCGCACCAAAAGACTATTGAAATGTTTGTATGAATATATCTACAAAATGCATATCAGCTACTTATGACTATATCGGCTATCAATATTAGAGATACCTATCCCGAGATCCTTATCCATTTATTTATTTAATATTCGAAATTTCGAGTTAAAACGGATTTGAACCTTTACAAAAGCGCCCATTTCTCTTGTCGATTCGATTCGTTTAACCCTAGTATTCAAAAAAATGGTCCAATGTATACAAAACTTTATATTTAGGACGAATTCTTAAAATAGTACAAATTGTATAAAATTGAAGGTGGAGGACGGCTAACTTTGCAAGGAGTAGAAGAAAAACCAAATAAATACATTTTTGTGGCTATTGCTGAAGTGCGCATATTTCATCACCCCCTTTTTACAAAAGTTTAACAACAACTTTCAAATTTTGTCTCGTTTTCTCATTGTATATCTGTACTGTATTGTTATTTATCTGTGGTCACAAACCATAATGGCGTAAGTCGAGATATGTGGCCTTGTGAAATTAATTTTTGCATTTAATATGTACTAAGAGTGCAAGAATGAATTTTTGTATTTTATATTTATTATTGTGAATATACATATTTACTATTGATTTAGAATGATCATTTGGTAAATGTATACTGCAGTCTCGATATTTAAAGCATTTTCTGTTTTAATTTTAGATATATACCTAGATTACTTCAGGATGGGGATGCGCATCAGTGCTTTCCGCATCTTAAAATGAAATTGTGACTGCCTTATCGGTAATGTCTCCGATATAACCGACTTTGTCACAAATAAGAAGAAATAATTCAGCCGCGAACGCCGCCCCTTTGAAGTCGCCCCGATTAATATGTAATCGCTATTTATAGTTCCAGTGTGAATCGCCTGTTTCCATATTTAAACTTTCTAATTTTCACAGATCTCTTTCACGCTTCCCTTTTAAAAAAGGTATCACATTTTTATAAAGCTGCCTTGATTTCCCCAATACAAATTAATCTCAAGAAAATACTCAATACATAACTTATATATTTATGTACATACATACATACATACATATGGGCATTTCTTTCGTGGCTCGCGTTACATCAGAAACAATGTTTTACTAGTTAAAGTCACTTTAAGCTTTAGATTTAGCATGTGCAAATGATATGGCAATATTGTGACACCTAGCTAGAGGAGTTTTGTTCAAGATGCAAGTTTTTTTTAAATTGAATTAATATAAGAAATTACTATCCGCAACTTTCGTCACAATTTTTAGCTCAGAGTTTTTAGAGCATTTTCCGAATATTAAACTCTGTGAAATGGCTGCCCTGAATAAATTTTTGGTAATGTGACTTTATTAAGAATTGAAATATGACAAGGAACAAAATTTGATAGTCTTCTTGAATTATTTTAAAATATCGCGTTACTTCCGAATTACAAAAAAGTTGGAGTAAGAACAAAACAATAACACGACAAGACCAACCCGTATAATACAAATACTTAATCACCCCTATTCTGCATTTCGACTTGGATCGTAAATTTCTCCGTTTGGCAACTTTGGCATTCCGAGTTCCAATTCCGCTACGTTCAACTTCGAAACTTCCAATTCTGCTAATTCTGCACTTCGATCGTAGCTCCGTTTTTCTACGTTGGAATTTTGTTGGCGGATAACTGCTTGTTTTTTATTTTGCAAACAATTTACGATTAATTTCCGCGATTTTTTGTTGAAATTCTTAAAATTTAAGTAAAACGCATATGTAAAAGTTGTAAAACACTTGCTATATTTTGCTTTTGTGCTCTAATGATGTTTTTTGACATGTTTGCAGGGTAATTGTTTTCGACCGGTGCCGAGTGCTAATATTTGTCCAAAAATGTAGGAATGGGTATCAAAAGACGCGTTTCGATGCCAGGAATGTGAATCCGCCTACGGAGATCTAATATTTTTGGACGCGCATTAGCATCGGCACCGGTTGTAAACAATTACAAATTGGACTAGCATTCAAAACACCAAACAATATTACTAACGAAATTAAAACTAAGGTAATGGCTTTGACTTTGCCATTATGTCCAAACGTGCACCGTCGGCCACTCCACAGCACCCACTCATACTCTGTAAACTTCTTTGTCAGTTCCGGGGCGGCCAATGTCTTCCTACAGCGAAAAGTACCACCTGCGGTCAGACTTAACCCTGACATGTCTAATGTTTGCTCGGCGTATGGTGTGGCCCTACGATGCGACGCCAACCATCTATGTACCTGGTCGACAAAGCGCACTCTTCTAGCACTAGCTCTATGGAAAATACCAGCTACCTACTGACGATGTGGTAACATCCACCAACAGTGTCCTCTTGCTTTTTGTTGGTCCTTCGTTGTCTGCTACAATCAGTCAATTGATCTATAAAATTTCACTCAATTTATTCAACAATGCTCAAACATATACAATTAAGTTTAAAAATCATAATAAAGCTTTACTTTTATTTCAAAAGTAATAATTTGTGTAATTTAAATTGCTATGTTATGTTTCAATTTCACACATTCCAAGGCAAACAGCTGACTTCGAAAAACTTATAGCTCTTCCTCTTCTTCTTTCGATCCAAGCGTAACTCAGAATGCATATTTACGATCCAAGCGGAGCGTAGAGCGGGAACGTAGTTGTAATGCAGAATAGGGGTGAATATTTTTGTAATATCTTTTGAACTATAGTAAGCAGTTTATGAAACTTTGTTAAACTAATTGTTTTCTTATTCTTAGATTTTTATGTTAATTTTTAACAATTACTTTCTTTCGTGATTTTGTGAAAGGATCATGCAGGATCATCACGTTTGCGAAATTTAGAAGATATACGATTTGCAATTTTTTGATGAGCGATTTTGTAAAAATATCAACGTTTTCAGGATTATCAATGCACTCTCTAAGTTAAGTTGAAACAAGTGAAGAAGTTGCTTTAGAAACTGTCTGACCTTAAAATATGAAACAATTTTTCAAGGTTTGAAGTTTTTTTAATCAAAAAGAAAGGTTTTTCAATTTTATTAGTAACAACCTTACTTTGACAAACACAATCAATTGAGAAAATTAAAACTTTCAAACATATTTCATACCAACAATAAAATTAAGATAATTTTCACAAATGAATCACATTTAGTTTTCAGCCACATATTTCCTAGCCAGAAAATCATGAGATTCTAAGCAAATAATTCTGGGATTTTTGGCACTTAAAAAGACGGGAACTCGGGATTAGCATCCCAAGTGTATGTATGTATATATGTATGTCTTTCAAAATTCTCAACTACTCCATGCATTTATGTACGGAGTACTTCTAAAGGGTGAACGATTACTCCAAATTAAAAGCACTGATAAAGACATCTTTTATTTGTTCAGGCTAAATTAGCATTATGATTCCTTATGACAGTACCATGAAATCCTGACGATGGCCTGAATCCATGTTTGCTCGGCGTATGGTGTGGCCCTACGATGCGACGCCAACCATCTATGTACCTGGTCGACAAAGCGCACTCTTCTAGCACTAGCTCTATGGAAAATACCAGCTACCTACTGACGATGTGGTAACATCCACCAACAGTGTCCTCTTGCTTTTTGTTGGTCCTTCGTTGTCTGCTACAATCAGTCAATTGATCTATAAAATTTCACTCAATTTATTCAACAATGCTCAAACATATACAATTAAGTTTAAAAATCATAATAAAGCTTTACTTTTATTTCAAAAGTAATAATTTGTGTAATTTAAATTGCTATGTTATGTTTCAATTTCACACATTCCAAGGCAAACAGCTGACTTCGAAAAACTTATAGCTCTTCCTCTTCTTCTTTCGATCCAAGCGTAACTCAGAATGCATATTTACGATCCAAGCGGAGCGTAGAGCGGGAACGTAGTTGTAATGCAGAATAGGGGTGAATATTTTTGTAATATCTTTTGAACTATAGTAAGCAGTTTATGAAACTTTGTTAAACTAATTGTTTTCTTATTCTTAGATTTTTATGTTAATTTTTAACAATTACTTTCTTTCGTGATTTTGTGAAAGGATCATGCAGGATCATCACGTTTGCGAAATTTAGAAGACATACGATTTGCAATTTTTTGATGAGCGATTTTGTAAAAATATCAACGTTTTCAGGATTATCAATGCACTCTCTAAGTTAAGTTGAAACAAGTGAAGAAGTTGCTTTAGAAACTGTCTGACCTTAAAATATGAAACAATTTTTCAAGGTTTGAAGTTTTTTTAATCAAAAAGAAAGGTTTTTCAATTTTATTAGTAACAACCTTACTTTGACAAACACAATCAATTGAGAAAATTAAAACTTTCAAACATATTTCATACCAACAATAAAATTAAGATAATTTTCACAAATGAATCACATTTAGTTTTCAGCCACATATTTCCTAGCCAGAAAATCATGAGATTCTAAGCAAATAATTCTGGGATTTTTGGCACTTAAAAAGACGGGAACTCGGGATTAGCATCCCAAGTGTATGTATATATGTATGTCTTTCAAAATTCTCAACTACTCCATGCATTTATGTACGGAGTACTTCTAAAGGGTGAACGATTACTCCAAATTAAAAGCACTGATAAAGACATCTTTTATTTGTTCAGGCTAAATTAGCATTATGATTCCTTATGACAGTACCATGAAATCCTGACGATGGCCTGAATCCAAAAATGCAATATTGCAAATTCTCAAAAATTAAGTTCTTAATTTCTCCATTATTTCTCAAAACAACCATTGCAAATGCAAGAATCAAACCGTACACAGGTAATCCCGTTCATTTTCCTTTTTAAAAATTGTTACTCTGTACCTCTAGAATCGGTCTTATGAATGGCTTTTTAAACATTTAAACATCTTCCATATGTATTTAAAAAATAGCAAAAACCCTTTCCACAAAGACCATTCAAATTCTCCTGCCAAGGTTTCGCCCAACATCCGCCCTATCCACAAATAGAGGTTAAAATTTACTTAGTGGGATTTTTCTACTAGGTTGCTTGTTTACAGCAGTACACTGATGTTGGGGACTTGCATTGGGCTGATACTATATGAAAGAGGAGCACTGTATAAGTACTTTAATATGAAAAATGTATCACACAATTTTTGCAAGATGCACATACCTATGCACAGAAAGAATGAATACGAACACCGCCTGCCACTGACAGCAATTGGCTATATAAAATTATTAATTATAATACATACATACGTGCCTAGTATGTTTTGTACACATTGCATGCCCATCATATTAATTCAAACATAAAGATTATTCGCAACAGTTTAACTTGTTTTTTTTTTCGTAGCAGTCGCGTTCTTTCTGAAGTGATGAAAAGTACTTTTGTTTCTGTGATTCCCTGCTATAACCTTCCTAGGTATACATATGTATGTACCTAGTAGATATACATGCATATGGACACAATACCTATTGTTCTGTATATAAACTCAGAATTAATTAGTCTGCGTTGTGCAAACCGCGATACTGCGAGAAGTGTTTGTGGAAATACTCAATAGTAACTTTATCCTTGCAGCATACATTTGCATTAGTAAGATGAAATTGCGAAAATACCGTCGCATGGAGCTGTTGCACATGTGGGAGAGTAGGCAAAGAGAGCAGGATCAATTTTATCGTCTGGCAAACTAACAAAAACGCATTACAAACGAAAATAAAATTTAAAATCAGTAATGCATACTGTTTGTAAATCATCTACGACGAAAAAAACCCATGTTCGATCTTTTCGATTAGAAAAACCAATGAACAATACTAAAACTAGTAGTGATTTCAAAGAATAATTCAAATGAATATGTGAAATAAATATGTGGTGAAAAGTAGATTCTAACAAGGATTCTAAGAATATATGATTAGAAGGCAGGTTAAACAATTATGCTCACGCATAACGTTAAATTTTTAATTTTTTGTAAGTTACCGCACACTCTAAACTTTTTTGTTGAATTTTACAGCGATAATGGTAGGCAACACTTTACCGACTGTTTATGTCTAAATTCACGCATGTTAATATACGCATTTTTTTGTTGATTGATTAAAGCGAAAAATGTGTAATTCCATACACACACAGCTGCTTAAATTTGCAGCGCTTTCTACGCGCTCTCTCTCACTTATTTTTATGTTTAAAGCCAAAAATGTTTAATTTGAAAATATACAGTAGCTCACAGTCAAAATGGGCCACCATTAAAATTGCAAATTCCAGCAAGAATAACTTCTTTTACTTATATGTAGGTACACATACTTCAAAAAAAAATAGCGAAATTTGTGAAAAGAATTAAATTATTGCTGGAATTTGAAGGTTATAAAGGATGAAAATTATTTTATTTTTTTATTAAAACAACAGAAAATATAGTAAATTAACAAAAGTATTTAATTTCATGTTAACAATAAGAAAATACATGTATTCATACATTAAAATGAAGGACTATATATATATATATATATATATAAAGGATGAAAACTATTTTATTATTTTTATTAAAACAACAGAAAATATAGTAAATTAACAAAAGTATTTAATTTCATGTTAAAAAAAAGAAAATACATGTATTCATACATTGAAATAAAGGACTATACATACATAGGTAAGGCTAGAAAATTCACTTTTACATATATTGCACTTAAACATTTTTCTTATCACTAACAATATTTTATTTATAATTATTTATTTTACTATATTTATTTATTATAATACTTTCTTTCTTTTGCGCCACGCTACCGCAACACTTTCAACTGAAATTCTTATTTCAACTGAAATGAGAAAAGAGAGCGCTAATCAACAAGCGCTTGCTGAGAGGAATTACGCATATTTGACTGTGCGCTTCAGCTTCACGCAACAAAGGGTTTGTTTATTTCGTATTTTTTGTGCGCAAAAAAAAGTTTGCGCAATTTTATGTTCATTTTCAGCTGTGAAATGAAAGTTTGCTGTAATTTGTGTTTAAATTTATTCCTTTTGCGACTTAAAGCAGAAAATAAACAGAAATTATTGCAATTTCAAGCAACAGTGAGAGAGTCAACAAAAATTTACTGATATCATCGCTGTAAAATTCAACAAAAAAGTTTAGAGTGCATACTCTCTACTTAATATAATTAGTATCACTTTTACTGTATTTCATTTATTGTGGTTTTTCTTTTATGAATTTAAAAGATAAAATGCTCAGAGCAGGGATGTGCGAAATATCGGCTAATCAAATTTTTGATTAGTAATATTTATGATTAATCAGATTCTGATTCAGACTGATTAATCAAATCCTTAATAATTACTGTTTACTCAAAAAAAATGCATTCAATCCCGAGTAACTTTATTCATTTATTTAAATTTTTTACTATAGCTTATACAATTTTTTGTTACATACATATGTATGTACATACGGGAGTTTCCACGAAATCAGACCCCATTGAGCCTAGATATAAATTGCATTGCTTCCAGTCCGAAGGCTGATATTTGTGTTGACGCATGTCTACTCTATTGTTATATACCATTTTTTTATATTTTGATATCGTGATGGAGGTGTGAACGCCTGGCAAAGTTCACAACACTATGATATTAAAAAACTTTAAAATCGTGATCATAGTTGCATAGTATTTTTTTCAAAGTTTTCGATTTTTGACGGATATTTATTTGAGCTGCTTGAAATTTTACATATTTTTTCTTCACTTGGGCTTGACTTTCAAGATTCTGCGAACTAAGTATAAATCACAGCAATTATTTAAATTTAAGCAAAATTGGTGTCGCGCCCGTTACAAAAAAAAGGATTTAGTTTTGTGGTAAAAGGATTAGTAACTTTACTTTAAATCTTTGCATACGTAACAAGTAACTGCTAAGGATTATATTGCGAAAATTTCAAACAAATTTGTTAACCCGTTTTCTCTGTATTAATTTTTTAGCACGTGTCGCGCCCGTTACATTTTTAATAAATTTTTTTATTTTTTGCCTTGCGACCAAGTTTTGTCCGTCCAATAAGAGAAACTCCACAAAATATATGCGTATGCGTCATAGAGTGTTTTAAGTTTCTTCAAGAGAAAACTTCAACGGTATAAAAATTCTCTACCATTCGATGGAAGACATCGCGGCTGAGAAAGTATTTTTAGATCAGATATGGGCCCACATTGCTCCTATAAAAAATTTGCAAGAGAAGCACTTCGTCATTAAGGATAAAGAATCTGACGGCTGTCTGTTTGCTGGTAAGACAGCAAAATCTACGCTTAAGAAATGTTGCCTAAGAAAATAATTTTATAGAAATTGTTCTTTAATTATTAATTTTTTATACATTTTTTTTTCTAAAACAATAGAATTAATTATTTGATCATGCATAATGCCATCAGCATAAATATTGAATTAGAATTATGATTTATATTTGGCTACTTTAACCAAACCTTAAAGCTGGCGTCAGGAAAGATCGTTTATAAATAACATACCCATGTACTTACTTTTAACGTGTTAACTTGTTTAAACATAGATATATTTTCCTGTTTTGGCTTGAAATTGAGCTATCGTAATGAAAAAATATAATAAATAGTTGAAATATGTAAAAAAAAAATAGACATGTCGCACCCGTTACAACGAGGTGTCGCGCCCGTTACACTTTAAAATGTTAATAAATCTAAATGGATTAAGAAGTGTTTTTTTTCGAATGCGGAATTAATAGGAAACATTCTAAATTTAAATATGCCAAGGCATTTTTAGTCAGTTTAATACAAAAATTTTACACTGCTTCGTGTGAAAGTGGATTACACGCAATTTATATATTTTATAACGTCGCGCCCGTTACGCTCTTCTTTGGCATTTTGTGGTTGGTACTGATTTATTTCTAAAATGTAGTTCATATGAGTTAATTCCTTACTTCTAACAGCATTTTAAGCGTATATTATTTCAATGATTACTTTAATAGTTTTCTTCAAAATTAAAGAACTATGCACAAAAGTGTCGCGCCCGTTACAATGGAAACTCCCATACATTACGCAAACACAAAAATTTTAAAATAATATACATATGTATGTATGTGACCCGTTCTATAGAAGGTGGCTTATGACTCAAAAAAGAAATTGCGAGAAACAGCTGTTAAGGGTAAACAACTTCAAAGGTTTTAACAAGGATAGCGACGAAGAAAACTACTTTTTAGTACACTTCTAAGCAAGGTAGGACTTTAAAATTTTCACCACGTCTCACGAGCGTCTCAAAAACTATCGAAACCGGAAAAAAAGTGGAAAAATTGTACATACATATGTACATATGGTACATTTTAGATTGAAACAAATTTTAGAGACTTAAATACATTTTAGACAAAGATTTGGTCTTTGTCTTTAAATGTGTTACAAAAACAGATGTTATTTGAAAAATCGTAGTTGCATGAGCGGTGCTGAATTTTAAATTAGTAGTTAAGAAATTTCAAATGTAACGAACTTATCAAGCATTCCTCGTACTTGGCTAATTTATATAGAGAGCACAGTAATGTACTCTCATAGCGTAAATTGTTATAGGTATTTATTCTTCAATTAAGTTACAATCATAGAAATCTTGTTCGTGCATTAACTCATACATTTGTATGTACTTGTGTACTTATGCCAGTTAGGCCGTTTGTTGTATTAGCTTTTTTTTTTTTTTGAAATTTAAAGCTTTTGGAATTCACAGGTTTTGTAAAACGAATGCATCAATTTCTTTCCAATCACTCTTGGTATGTTGACGTGACAGCTGAAAATATTAAAAACTATTCGCAAAAGAGTTTACAAAAAACACCATAGAAACACTTTCCGTAGGGAATTTTTTGACGAACAAACGGAAGAACATTTTTCGTATCTGTTACCATTTTCTAAACTATTGCGAAGAAGGGGGAAAAATGAACATTAAACTATGTTGTGGATATTTTTTCATTCTTAGGTACTAGTACAAGATTTGGATAAGCGAAACCACACATGGGCCGAAAAAATTTCACAAAAAAACTTATCTTGACTGAACTAAGACAATAACGCGATAAATTAGCAATTGCCAAGAAGAGTTGGCAAAAGGTAACACATAGTTAAGTTGTTAAAATTATGTGTTTTGACAATTCTGTGGTCACAAGTCATAAACGCAGAAGTAAAAAATCATGAAATAAAAGAAATTTCGAATCTACAGTATGCATTTGCTAATGATCACTCTAAATCAGAAGTACCTTCTCACATTCAAGACTAAATAGAAGTCGATCGTTTGGCATCTCTGATATGTCCTTAAGATACATATATGCATTATCTGAAAACCTTAAAACTTGGACGATTCCTTCGAGGACTTCAGATACGTAGCAAATAAAATACCTGTTTTAAAAAAATGTTGCCCAGGCCTTTTTTGAGCGGGCGAGAGTGGACGATCACTGAACTCTTCGGAGTAAGGAAGAAAGAGACTCATGCAAGGGCAATATCAATTGACGAATGGAGAATACTGAAATGTATGCGAAGATGAGCAAGAGGTCCTTATCGCAATGCCAAGGAGTAATGTCCTTGATGTTTCTTCAAAAGTTCATCTAAATGATATCTACACTAACTATACCGCAAGGAAATGTTCCTAAACTTTGCTTTTTGCCTATGTCGTAAGTTTTTTTATAGATTGCAGGTTAATATTTTCTAAAATTGATTGATTTTTTTGTAAAATGGAGATAAATTCAGCATACATATGTACATACCTAAGCAAGTTAGAGTTAATCACGCAGATCATTAACGACTCTTACACTGTTCGTGAACTCTTGCAGCTCCAAAACGGCTACGCTACATTATTATTTTAACATTTTTGGCCTTAACTGCCTTCTTGTATTTGAAGCTTCTACGTTTTCAATTTGAGAGGCATCAACAATACCCAAACAGCCCAGATATGCCACGACCCACAGTTGTACCAAGAGTTACAAATATCGACAGATATTTACTCGGAAGGAAAATCGAGCTATGTACATCAGTACCGATGGTTTCAATAACCGACATTTTCATGGTTCTTTTTTTACTCCCCCTACTTTTCAATATCTAAATGCTTGGTGCAAATTTAATTTAAACTGCTATATGCACCTAATTGTTTAATACGCTTTCCAATTTTGTGTCACGACCATTTGAATTTTTTAAAAGCGGTTCAAGGTAAAAATTAAATTTGATATACATATAAGAACGTATAAAAAATCTGAAAAATAATCCACAACAAATCTTGTGGGCCAGTATTTATGTAAAAATTAAGAATCCAAATTCTAGACTGGTACGGAAACGACGTACTTATACATATGTACATATATTAGACCGTATTGCAATTAATTAAATAAAAGTTTTCTTTCAAAAGAAAAAAGTCCAATCACTTGATAATTTTAGTTTGCATTTCTAATGCGTCTTTCACAAAAAATATTGTTAAGAGTAACCGTTTCTAATGCTGTGTTAAAAAATAATATTGTTCAAATTGATTAGTCTCTAAATGGGCACCAAGTTCATTTGGAGTAGCGGTTCCCAATTCAGAGGTAAAGCTTTTCTCTATATGAGTACGTATTGACGGTGTATTGTAGGATAAGTTACACGACTACTTTAACAAAAACATCACATTTTTTCACGACTTTTTTTCAACAACTCTTATTTTTCGTCATGAGTTTGCTGGCTTTGCATACCGTGTCACTGTGTTTTAAAACTCCACCGCAAGCACTTTTAGAGACACCTATGAAGCATAAAAAATTAAGTTTGTTGCAGCTTTCCACGCCTCCTTGGCCAATAACTTTCATTTTTCCCGTAAATGTTGATATATTTTATCATGAATTGTTTAATTATTTAAATGGATAACCGAATTGGTATTTCGATTTTACCGCTTGAACTTGATCTTAAAACGTATTCTTCTCCATTTCATGAAGTACATTTTTTTAACAGGTAAGAAATAATAATACAAGTGACTAACTTTGGAATATACTTTTATGCATGTATCTTTTGAAGTGTTTGATAAAAAACCAAAAACATCCATTGCACAGATATGCAGTGTCAATGTTCGTTTGAATATCTCAATACCTTTATCTGTAACGTCTTCCAAAATTTTGAGAAGTCGTGGATTCGTAATTTGTGTTACAGAATTTATTTTTTATACAACTTCAACGGGAAAATTTCATTTCAATTTCATTTCGATTGCCCATTTTCGCTGGTCGTACTCTTTAGAACCGTGATATGCCCTACATGAAGGTTTAGCTGAATCTGTCAATGAATTATTTTATTTTATATTTTTGCACTTATCATCCAATTTCGGGTAGTTTCAATAGGAAAATATAGCTTGTATTTGGCCACTTAGACAATGGCGTTCCTTCTAGGAACCTAAAATTTGCCAATAATAAGGCCCGGTTTTTCAGTGCAAGTTTAACTCAATTTGTCAGTTAAAAAAGGCTTAAGCCTGTTATGCAGAGCTTCAGTCAACTTTAAACTCTAGTTAACCTGTCAGCTGTTTGCATGTTTGATTGTTTTGATTGTGAAGCATGTGGTGTTCACAGCAGTTTTTCATTTAGCAATTGTGTTGAATATGTAAACGGATGTCATCTGTTGCCGTATCTAGATAAAAACTAGTAAGGAAGTCTAAGTTCGGGTGTAACCGAACAAGTAATACCTAGTAGTGATCTGTTTTGGTATACTAATTTACTCAGGTCTATTTTAATAACGGAAAAGTTGTTATAAAGGCAACTGATTGTTTTCGATTAAAAACACTTCTTTGTGAGTGGTAAATTCAATTATCACTAAATAACAAAATATAAATAGCATTCCCCATGTTCATGAAAGGTATGAAAATAAAAAAATTAATAAAAAAAAGGCAGTATGGTGCTAACTACTTGTCCGTATATTTTGCGTGTTTGCTATCCGATTTGCGTAATTTTTGGCAGGAGTATACTACATACTATTGGGAAGCATCTCACTAACTTTCATTGAAATACCTTTTTGAAACTCCAAGCAATCGCTTTTGAAAATAGCAGAGCTTTTATGCTAAAAAGTGGGCGGCGCCACGCCTACTTCACCAAAAACCACAAAATTTTTATACAGTTTAGTTTTGCTTAAAAAGCTTATTATGTGTGTAAAATCTTATTTATATAACTTATACAATTATGGAAATATCGCGATTTTAATTTTCCGAAGAAATTTTTTAGAACTGTGTTCAAAAAGTGGGCGTGTCCGTTCACCAATTTTGTTCATTTTAAGAGCAAAGAGTTAGATTTATATGTTGAACACTTTCTCTAAATATCGTTTCAATAAGTCAATTTTTACCGGAGTTATGGCATGGAAAGTTTTGTGGAATAATCCCCCATAAAGGGGCGGGGCCACGCCCATTTTCCAAAAATTTTGTGCATTCGACTTTCTTTGCCCACGAACACTTTAGAGGTGAAATAGAAATGATATACAGCTAGTTTAAGCAAAGTTATAGCATATTCAATATATCTATGATCCTTTTCAAAATCTTTCGTATAAAATTGGGCGTGGACCTAACCCGATTTCGATAATTTTTTTTCGAAATATTGCCTGTATTAATATAAATATGTATGTGTGCTGAATTTTACTTTGCTATCTTGAGCGGTTTTTGATTTATGATTAATAGTATTTCCAAATTTGACTTAATCAAAAGTGGGCGGTGCCACGCCCCTTTTTAAAAATTTCTTCAAAAATTTATTTTTTGCCTTAACGCTAAAGTGCACACCACTCTTTTTGTATTTTCGAAAATATTATATATATAGAAAGTGGGCGTGGCTTTTAACCGATTTTGCCTATTTTCAATAGCGCTCCGAGATAAGTGAAAAGGAACCTGCCTACCAAATTTCATTGAGATATCTCAAGATTTACTCAAGTTATCGTGTTCACAGACGGACGGACGGACGGACAGACGGACGGACATGGCTCAATCAATTTCTCTTTTCCTCCTGAACATTTTGATATATATAAGTCAATATCTATCTCGATTCGTTTATGCCGTTACATACTACCGTTAGGCGAATGAAGTTAATATACCTTGTGTGCGAAGCACTACTAGGTATAAAAAACAACCATGTTGCCAAATAAACAGCAGGTCAAAAAGCGGCCTTTAACACTCACTGAAAAACCGTTGCAGTTTAGCTGGAGTTAAAATTTATGCCAAGTTCAGTCAAACTTTGTTTAAACTGAGCTTTGTTAAACTGACCAATGACTGAAAAACCGGGCCTAAGAATTAAATGTTCACAGAAAGAACGGTCCAATGTGCCTGCGATGTAGTATATGTATGTATGTAGAAGTTATGTGACTTAATTTAATTTTAATTTAAATATGTATTTGCATGCTTCCCAACTTAGTCACATAGTTTTATAGGTAACTATGTATTAAGTACAAGCACATATGTATTCATTGAGGGAGGACAAAGGGAAGCAATTGGCATTTGAAATGTAAAATTTCAGCGGGTAAGTGTCCAATTTTTTATGATCTAAATTCTAAAAATTTAGCATATTTACTCTTTGAAATATATTCAAACCCACCAAAAAAAAATTTTTTTGGAGGGATAATGACCGAGCTTCTTTATTAATTTGTAGCGCCCTGCTACTAATTTTTCCCACACATTAGTGGAAGCTACGACAGCAATACATTTGGAACATCGCAGAGCACTTCTTTTATAAACTCATTTCATTTAAGCACCATTACGAGATTTGTTAGCTCAGTTGTACTACTTCACCCCATCTCTGCTTTAATATCTGGCATCAGAGCAAGCAGTATAGCTGACTTCCGGTTCATTTCTTATAATTGCTTACAGGATTTTTTGCTGGGCACATACATACATATGTATATGTATATGTACATTACAAATGTACCTTTATATTGAATGTGCATGTACGTAAATATATTTAGATACATATGTACTTGTATTTGCACAAACAATGTGGTATATACCACTACTAACACACCATTCATTCAACAATTGTTCATAGGAAAATATTCATGTCAACTTGCCGAGACTGTAGATAAATTGTTAGAAAATTGAGATTCCAAAATTAAAATCCATAGACTTGGAATGATGCGCTTCGTCGTAGTTAATTCAGTATTAAATACGCGCGAGGCAAATGCAGCCATCCGCACGCTCAAGTCATTCTAGCCAGTTATAAAAACAACAATAAACAAATAACAATATGATATAACGACGCGGATTGTTCCTTCGTAACGCTCTTAAATGAAATGCAAAAGTTCTAAAATTTTTTTACTATATTCGTTGTACTGTTAAAACACATATAATAAATCCATACATACATACATACATACATACACACTTGCTTTGATGGTTTTAGTCCAATAGGACGGCGCAATGAATCAAAATTCATGTTTGGATTCGGTAAAAATCCTGTCCGCAAAGCCATATATAATACCACATGTGCACAGCTCCAGCAGCCAGGACGCATCTAGAAGTATAAGACTCAATCGTAGTCTGCGTCTAGGCATCAATGAACAAACTGGACGCTTGCAATGGTGTCCTGGTGTAACATGTTGTAAACTTTTAATTATCATTCCAGTGGTATTATTGCCAATAACACTCGCACTTGTCCTGTTAATGCGTATGGACAATATGCTGGCTTCACTACGACTGCAGCAAGAACAACAACTAACGCAACAAAAATATTCCTCATATGAGGACGATATAAGTTTTAATTTGTTGCCAAATAAAGATGATGTTATCGAGGACATTGTCAATGAACAGTTCATACTGCCATCAGATATAGAAAAACAAGAATGGAGTGAACAGGAGCGCATAAAACGCTGTATATCCTTTAAGTTTGGTTTAAGTGAAACGACAGAAGTGGAGGATAGGGACATAATGAAGGATGCGCGAACGTCTTTTCTACCACAAGATACTACAGCGATACCTCGCGAATGCCTAGATAAACTTAGTTCGATAAAGTTTGATGCTAGTTTTGTGAACGATATAGTCGATCAAATGTTACGTAGACGTTCTCGTCGGACATCCGGTGATAAAACTAACGGAGATCAATCTGGAGTAGTTCTCGTAGAAAACTTTGGACGCAATGTTAACTCAGATTCGGGTACTGATGAAACAATTAATGGGCAGAGTCCACTTAGTGAAGAGGAAGTGCGACTTTTTGGTGCAACTTCAGCTTTACAGACATTTTGGAATGAAGAGGGCACAAAAGAGAGTATACGTGATGCCCAAGCTAGAACAATGAGAAAATACATGGACACCCGTGTAGATCCATGTATCGATTTCTACAAATATGCCTGCGGTAATTGGGAGCGCCTACATCCTATACCCAAGGACAAAGCTGGCTTTGACACTTTTGAAATGTTGCGGGAAAATCTAGATGTTGTCCTACGAGAATTATTAGAATCTAAAACAACCACAGAATCATCACAGCCGCACAAAAAGGTCATAGATATTCATCACAACAATTACGAGCATAGAATAGAAGCTAACGCGGACATAATTAAATCTGGTTCCCCTGTGCCTGGTGGTGTATCAGTTGTGGATGAGAAAGTGGATATATCCAAATCGGCAGATCGGGATGAATTAAAAGAGAAAGTCGTTCGCCTCCGACGGCACATCGTCGATCATAGGGATACCCTAGGCTTAATACTACGTCGCTATAAACGTCAAAAAGTGGCAGCAAATAAACGAAAACGATTGATAAGCGTTTTTAGTTTAGGTAACGTTTCACCAGAGGATGCAACCACAAACGATTATTTGGGTACAAACGATGCCCAATTGAAAGCAAAGTATCTTTATCAGTCTTGTATAAATACAGATCTTCTCCAAAGGCGTGGTATTAAACCTCTTCTAAAATTGATAGAAAACCTCGGTGGGTGGCCCGTATTAACCCCGAATTGGAATTCACAAAATTTTGATTGGCTGAATTTAACCGCACAGTTACGTCGTTACAACAACGATATACTTATTGTCGAATGGGTAGGTCCCGATATAAAAAACTCAGATGAAAACGTTATCCAGTTTGATCAAACTAGCCTGGGGCTACCAACTCGTGAATATTTTCTACAAGATATGAATACACGTTATTTAACAGCCTATCAATTGTTTATGTCTGATATAATGCAGAAGTTGGGCGCCCCACGTGACCGTGCTATTAAGACCGCTGCTGAAGTAGTGGGTTTCGAAACTCGTCTCGCTTCGATAACAGCACCGGCCGAACAACGTTTAAATGTTACCAAGCTATATAATCGCATGACGCTCAAGCAATTACATCAGGCGGTGCCGGAAATAAATTGGCTCCGTTACCTTAGTATTCTGCAAGATCGTACCGTCCGTGATTCTGAAGAGGTAGTCATTTATGCATTAGATTATATGAATGATCTTGTAAGGCTACTCCGCACAACCGACTCCAGCACTGTGTCCAATTATTTACTCTGGCGATTTGTGCGTCATCGCATTAATAACGTTGACGATCGTTTTGAGGATACAAAACAAAATTTTTATCATTCCCTATTCGGGCGTGAAGAAAGTCCCTTACGCTGGAAAGTTTGTATTGCACAAGTCAACACTAATATGGGAATGGCATTGGGTTCAATGTTTGTGCGCAAATATTTCGACGAAAATAGTAAACGCGATACACTTAAAATGACACATGAGCTACAACAGGCTTTCCGTGAAATATTAAAAAGCACAGAATGGCTTGACTCGAGTACCAAGCACTTAGCTGAACTGAAAGTAAATGCCATGTCACTAAAAATTGGTTACCCAGATTTTATACTTAATCCGAATGAGCTTAACGAGAAATATGCAGGCATACGAATACATCCTGATCGATACTTTGAAAATACTTTAGACGTCCTCATACACACAGCTAGAACGGAGCAAAACAAGTTACAAGAATCTGTAAATAAAACGGCTTGGCAAACAGCACCGGCAATTGTGAATGCCTACTATAGCCGCAATAAAAACCAAATTATGTTTCCTGCTGGGATACTTCAACCGCCTTTCTATCATCGTCATTTCCCACGTTCATTAAACTTTGGTGGAATAGGAGTAGTAATTGGTCATGAACTGACTCATGGTTTCGACGATAAGGGTCGACTATTTGATCGTAATGGGAGCATACATAAATGGTGGACAGACGCATCAATTAAAGGCTTTGATGAAAGAGCTCGATGCATAATTGCCCAATATAGCAACTATACAGTGGGTGAGGTTGGCATATCGCTTAATGGCGAGAGTACGCAAGGTGAGTGGAAATTGTTGACTGACCTAAAAATGTGTTAAAATAAAAATTCCCATATTTTATGAATATTTTTTGGATACACCTTTACATATTTTCGCAGGGGAAAACATAGCTGATAATGGCGGTTTAAGACAAGCATTCCATGCATACAAAGCCTGGTTGAAAGACAATCCTCAAGCAGCTACTGATGAGCGCCTACCCGGTATAGATATGACTGGCGAACAACTTTTCTTTCTTAATTTTGGACAAGTTTGGTGCGGCGCAATGCGACCTGAAGCGGTTCGAAACAAACTAAACACAGCGATACACAGTCCTGGTAGATTCCGTGTTATTGGAACGCTCTCCAACTCTAGAGATTTTGCCGCAGAATTTAAATGCCCCGAAGGCTCACCCATGAATCCAGTTCACAAATGTAGCGTTTGGTAGCTCAAAAGACATAGGAACCATAACAATAAGGGTGCGTAATAAATAAGTTAGGGAAAATTCGTTAAAAACCAACCTGCTTAAGGTACATAAATGAAAAATGTGTGTGATGCTTTTTATATTAATCTTATTAACAGTTTTCCAATGATTCGTTGTTAGTTTATGGCGCGTTTTGCAATTAACCGCAATAATGATGGTTCTAAGCAAAGTTACTTCAGATATACACACATGCATATGGGCTATGCCAGAATGAGGTCCACCACCGACAAAAACTTAATGGCTTTTTACATAATCTAGCATAATTAAAGTTGAAATAAGTAGTTTTTTGTTTGTAAAATTTTATGTTAATTCAAAAGATGTAATGCTCGTTAGAAATTTTCCGGGAAATCTATTGAAGTCAAATGGGGAGTGAGATAAGATGTGAAATTTTGGTTATATCTCATTACAGATAGTGTATATCCACTTCCGTATTCAAAGGTAATAGCGTTTCTGCAGTAGCACCTCTGAATATTTTATATTTGTACACTCATAAAAACTATATTTTTGCGGATTTTCAACCACGGTCTATTTACTTCCAGTCGTCGTATACAATAAAAATGCTTTAACGCTTCCTGACCCCATGATTTACAGATATCTACATATGTAAGTTACTTGCAATTATGTTAAATCTTTTCGGAACGCTTTTGTGAGTTCTTCAAGTTCGCATTGGTTCGACCATGGTATGTCCTGCATTTAAATTTGTATAGAATGATTAATTTCAGCTTCATTTTATACCTTACATTTCCATTATTATTCATACATGTTAATTTAAGTATTTACCTCAAAACATGCGTTACAGGTACATCTAAATACTGTATACATATACACACATAATATATTTGTGATATACTTAAACTGCAATTATATTTAATTCTTTAAAATAAAAGTCTTTTAAACAAGTAACCATGTTTGCTTTGACAAACTTCTGCCCCAACATACATATGTACATCAGGCGCGTATTCAGGGCGGAGGGTTTCGGGGGTTCAAACCCCCCCCCCCCAGATTTCCGAAAATTAAAAAATATACGTCTGTACTAGAATAATTACTCTATTTACCTTTAAAACCCCTGTTAAGAAATTAGCATTAATAGCAATAATGAAAATACGAAAGAATAAAATTAAATAATCTTTCACACTGAGAGAAGTTATTGGTAGTCGCTAATCAATTGTCAGAGCAAGTCTGAGAGGTCACAACTAAATTCCTGCAACGGTTCACTCATTTGGCCCTTTAAGAAATTCGCGCCAAACTAACTGCTTTTCGAGCTATGAATACAGCGGGCAAAAATCGTAAAAATGAGTGTCCCTCGTTATTATAGTCACGGTTGCCAAAGGTTTAACCAAAAAAATGAACAAGAAGTTAAAAAAAATTTTCAAAAATTACTAAGCTGTACACAACGCAGTCGTATTGAATTATCAGAGAAAGTAACAATTAAATTGTACTTATACTTGTGAGGTGATACTAAAAAGTGACGCTAATTTGGCAAAAAAAGATTGAAAACGTTTAAAAGAAAGCCCGGTATGCTGTTGAAAAGAAAATGCTCAAGAAATATTTTCAAGTATTTCTTGACTATGAAATTGTCATGAATAGCCAACAAATGTTGACGTTCCGTTTTGCATGTTGAATAATTGCAATTTTCCGCTTTTTATATGAATTTCAATGTTATTTCATTTTTTGTTTTTATTTTTCCGAAGCTTCAGTTTTTCTTCAAGAAATAAAGCGACAACTATTTACTTTTTGCCAAAGCCTGAAGAAATCCTACACAAAATTTCAAAACAAACAATAAAAATAAATATTGTTTTGTACACGGCTAAAATATTTAGCCTAGATTTAAGACTTTTTGGGGCTACATATTCAAAGTGTTGTTTGGAATTTTCAGTAAGATTGACTTCTTTGACTAATTTCATTATTTTTGTATGAAAGAATGTACAAAAAAACAAGAAAAATACTGCAACTCAAAGTTAAGAACTTTGTGGAAAATTCATGAAAATTCAAGAAAGCTCGAAAAATTTTCATAAAAATTTCTAACTTTTTAGTAAAAATATTTAAATTTTTTCGAGTTTTCAGTTTTGTGTCCCGTTCAATTAAAGTGAACAAAGATAGCAATCTTAAGCCGCTAGAAGAATTACTCGATTTTTGGCAATTTTTTTCCTAGCCTATACAAATTTATAAGCGTAATATTTTTATATTGAAGAAAATGCTCTTGGTCGGCTTTTGACAATTGAACGAGCAGCAAAACTGCATACTCGAAAAAAATCAAAAATATTTTACGAGAAAGAGATTTCTTAAATTTTCATGAAGTTTCATTATGTATTTGCACATACTTTCATTCAAAAATAATTAAATTAGTCTAAAGAAGTTAATTAAACTGGATATTCCAAAAAAACCCTTTGAACGCAGACATACTGATCTAGGTGTATGACCAAATTTGGTTTAGAATTAATTAAAATTATTTAAATTTTATACCGAAAATGTTGTTAACAATTTTTTATGTTTTTTTAACAAATGTTAGGTCTCGAACCGACGTGCCCCAAATCAGTGCGCAATGCTCTACCTACTGAGCTACGGCGCACTCATGAATTTTGTGCGAAAAGTACACATATTCGCTGGGTATACGACTTTTTGTTTATCCCGGTTAAGTTTTAAATCTAAACCGCAAAAAATTGAGAAAGGTTTGGAATTTATTACCAAAAAGTTTTAAAAATTGTGTAAACCAATGAATGGTTTAAAATTTAGGCTCAAATTTTTAGCCGTGTAGAAAGAGGAAAATTTCAAATAAATAAAAGTATAAATATGTAATATGTGAAAATATAAATATATGTGTATTTATAGGTAATTCTTATTTACTGACACTTTGACACTGTACGTTTTTAATGTATTTTAAACTTTTTGCCAATAATTTACTTTTTATTCATTTTATTAGCACTTTTCAAATCAATCGATACGCCAACAACCGCAAAAATGCGGTAGAAAGATGATCGATTGAGCATTCACAGTCGCTAGTTGATCGATCGGGTCGACCCTCGCAATTGCTCGACGATCGCTAACCGCTTAGTAGTCGATTATCTATTCGTGTTCGACACTCGCAATAGGAGTGAATAAGTTGAATAATAAACGCTTCCCTGAATAGACTACTTGATTCCTCAGAATCCACGGCCATTTTTGATTATAATTCATTTGTGGCAAATCACGAAATCCAGTACAAACAAACACCAGTGCTTTCCAAAAATAATATCGAAAATTGTTGATATGAAACATATCGGGAACCAAAAGTCTATGAAGTAGTGTCCGGATATTAATCACACAGAGAAGAAACAATAAGAGAAATTGGATAAAGAAGGAGAGAAATAAGACACAATTTTTACAGTTACAATTGCCAAAACATCTCATTTTGTAAAATTTAAAATTTCTCTCCCTAATTTTTCTCCTCCTAAGTAGTGCATAATTTTCAGCGGGAACAAAAAATCCGAGAGAAAAATACTTTGAGCGAATATTTAGAACTGGGCTGATTAACATAAAGAGGGATTGAAATTGAAATATGAATGAATAAAATGGTACAAGAAATAGAGAAAGGAGAAGGAGTATATAAGTTGCCAAAATGTGTGGACTATTTTTAATTATTTTAAATGAAATCCTAATTTTCAGGAGTTTAATAAAAGAATTTTGTTTAAAATGCACTTGACACTTTTTAGAGCGGAGGCGTCGACATGAAAATGTATAAGTAGGCACATGTATGTATACACATACGAGTATGAAAATGTTTTAAAAATACGCTCCCAACAATTTTTGCTGAATCCATACACGCATACATAAGTAACAAGTAGCAATAAAACTTTTTGAACACAGCACTTTGAAAAATCTGAAATTTTGAGAGCTTGAGAGTGTGTGACTTTCCAAAAAGCACAATACGCTGAAATGGTTTAAATTAGTCGCTCTCATGCATTACCATCAGTAGGACGGTCTAATAATCTTTTGTGAAACATAAAACAATCAGCCGAATTCATTAGTTTTTACAAAAAATAAACTGGAATGTTATAACGAAAAATAAATGTAGTAAAAGTAATTCAAAATGCAAATATCACAAACCTTAGTTTTCCTAGCAGTTCTTTTATTTGTGCCAGCGTGGTCCAACGGTTTTAATAATATCGGTGGCGATGAAGGCATACCAATTGGTAAGTAGTATTACACAGTAAAAATTGTGCAACAATCTTGCAGCTCTAGACTAACTATATCACAAGTTTGAATCTCAAGCATAAATAGTCAGACAACTGTATTTCTCATACACCAAGTGTGCATTTGAGAAGATGGCAGTAGCCAGATAAAACACTGTTATACATATACATAATCAAAGAATGCATTTTAACTCGTTTTTAAATTATATTTGTACAACTAGGTATTATATCAGATAACAGTGCTGAAATGTTCCGCAAAACTTTTGACTATGCAATAGCAATAGCTAACACGGACCTTAGTGTACCATTAGTTGGAAACGGTATAGAAATCAATTTCGGAGACTCAATACAAGGATATACCAAATTATGTAAACTTATGCAGGTATGTACCAAATTTTATTATGTTGAGCATGTTATTAAGATCTTTTTGTATGGCAACACTTCAATTGAATTATTACTAAAATCCTTCAGTGACCTTAAGATGGGTTTCAGGCGAACAATTAAGGAAATTTATGGAACTAGACATGTAATTCCATTTTTGTGTGCAGTGCAATGAAATAGGAAATATGTTATTAATACCTTGCACTTCAAATTCTCTAATTGTAAAAGGCATTTCATCTTTTATTCTAGAATGGCATCGGCGCTATTTTTGGCCCTTCTTCCCATCAAACATCAGCACATCTTTTGACTGTATGTGATGCAAAGGACGTACCATACATTTATCCCCATTTGAGTGAGCATTTAGAGGGGTTCAACCTTTACCCACACCCAAAGGATTTGGCGCGTATACTTCATGACCTGATAGATCAATTTGAATGGACTCGCTTTATTTTCCTCTATGAATCTTGTAATAATACATAATTTCAACGTACCGATAATTGTTAACATATCTACTTACAGCGGATTACTTAAGCATTTTAAATGGCTTGATGTCGTTTTACCTAAGCAGCGGTCCGGTAATAAATGTACAACGCTACGATCTCAAATTGAATGGTAATTACAAAGCGGTTTTACGACGAGTACGTAAATCGGAGGATAGTCAGCTTGTAGTAGTAGGATCTACATCATCTGTGGCTGAGCTTTTAAGACAGGTAATATTGTAACAAAATAAATTTAGCTATAACAAGTGTTATGTCATAGTGGTTTATTAAGTTTCGTCTCACTTCTAGGCTCAACAGGTTGGGATCATGAATAATAAATATTCCTACATTGTCGGCAACTTGGACTTTCATACATTCGACTTGGAAGAATATAAATACAGCGAAACAAATATAACTGGAATACGCGTGTTTTCTCCAGATCAACAAAATGTACAAGATCTCATATCTCATTTGGATATTATAGAGTACGATAAGCTATTTTTGGACAATGGTCGGTATTTAAAAATTTGATTTGAGTATAAACTTCTTTATGTTATCTCTGTACTATTCCAGAGGGATATTGTCCCATAACTTTGGAAATGGCATTAACTTATGATGCCGTGCAAGTTTTTGCCGAAACGACTAAGAATCTCGCGTATCGGCCTCAACCACTAAACTGTTCCGATCAGAGCGATGAAGTACAACCGGACGGTTCAACATTAAGAAACTACATGCGATCAGTATATAAGAGATATTAGCCTATGCTCTATACTTTTTATAACTTTTAATTTTTATAGATAAATATTCGTGAAAAAACCATTACTGGTCCCATTTATTTTGAAGGGGATGTACGGAAAGGTTATAGCTTAGACATTGTAGAGTTGCAAACAAACGGTCTTGTCAAAATAGGTACATGGAACGAACGAGATAATTTGACTATCCAACGGCCACCTATAATAGAACTATCAGACGACGGCGATACTAATTCCTTAGTGAATAAAACGTTTCGAATCCTTATATCAGTGCCAGTAAGTTTCTTTTGTTTTTGTACTGTATATCTTGTATGCATTTTAATTTATTTTTCTGTATATTCACTTAGAACAAACCGTATGCTAGTTTAGTGGAAAGCCACAAAAAGTTAACTGGAAACAACCAATATGAAGGCTACAGTATAGACTTGATAAAAGAATTAGCGTCGAAATTGGGATTCAATTACACTTTTATAAATGGTGGAAGTGACTATGGAAGTTTTAATAAGACGACAAATGTGACGACAGGAATGATCAAAGAGATTAATGAGGGTGTAGGCATTTCTTGTACATTCCCTTAAAGCATTTCTACATTTTTATATATGTAATTTCTATAAGACGTGCATGGGTTTAGCTTTAGTTTCGACTCTTTCTATGGTTTATAAAAATTTCGTTTTAATTTCGAAATTTTAAAAACTAATTTATTAAAAAAGTAAAAACAAAAATTGTTTTTGCAGCATAGCACCTTCTTCTCCATGCATGTCTTCATTTGAACCAAATGTTGTCGGTCTCTAGAGTGAACAAGGAATTACTTTTACAGAGGTGTCATTTTAGAAATGAGAAAATTGCCATCAGCTCTGCTCGGCGCCAAAAAATCTCACAGAAATTAAATACAGAACAAGCGCAGCGTAGAAACCTCATCCAATTTCCAATTTTTGTTGAGCTGTAAGATTTGTAAGAGGAACCGCAAATTTTACAAATTCCTGTTCCGCGAAAACTTTACTTTTTGCGTTTCGGGAGTTTTCGCGCCGAACACACCTATTTCTTAATTGCCATTAAAAGTCAAAATAACGAGGGTTTCACTTTAAACGGACGATGTGTTTATTTGTTGGTATATATATTTGGAAATATATATGTAAAAGTAATAACTGGGCTTTTTAATACCCGAACTAATAAAAATTTTAAATTTTACACATATTTTATAAAATAAGCGAAAAACTTACTCGTTTGCTTGCATTGCGTGTTACATAATAAGCTCGTGATTTATGTACATAAAACCAAACTTCTGCGATTACTTTTAACATAGCCATAAGCCATTTTGCTTAGCAATTTAAAAAAAAAATTATATTACGGGTTAGTTAACTCAAAACACGAATGAGCTTCCGGTCGATAAGCTCGCTATTATTATTTCTTTCCCCAATTTATGTAATGTTTGCTGGTTCTGCTTACATTTTGTATATTGTTCATATACATACATATGTATGTACATGGCCGTACTTATGAATATAATTGATTTTTTATTTATAGCGAGCCGATCTGGCTATTACAGATTTGACGATAACATCGGAACGCCAGGAAATTATAGATTTTTCCATACCATTCATGAATTTAGGTAGATTCATCTTTAAATGTGTATGTATTATATGTATGTATGCTTGAAAATAATATCTTTCTACTCTAAAATCTTCAGATCGTATTTAAACTTTTATACGTCTTTATTTCATCTAGGAATTGCTATTCTATACATTAAGCCAACAAAAGCACCACCTGAGCTTTTTTCATTCATGGACCCTTTCTCAGGAGAAGTTTGGATTTACTTGGGCCTGGTATACATCGGTGTATCGTTTTGTTTTTTTATACTAGGGCGTCTCTCACCAACGGAGTGGGATAATCCCTATCCATGCATTGCTGAGCCCGAGGAATTAGAAAATCAGTTTACATTAAATAACTCATTTTGGTTTACAACTGGTGCATTTTTGCAGCAGGGTTCGGAGATAGCACCAAAGTACGTAGATTGATGCTTAAAATTCTTGTACGGTCGATATTAAAATACAAACTATAAAATAGAGCGCTTTCTACTCGAACTCTCGCTTCCATTTGGTGGTTCTTCACACTTATAATTCTCTCTTCGTACACAGCCAATTTGGCTGCTTTTCTAACCATTGAAAATCCTGTTGGACTTATCGATAGTGTTGAAGACTTGGCGGAAAACAAGGGTGATGTAGAGTATGGCGCCAAAATGACAGGCTCAACACGAAATTTCTTTGCAGTAAGTGAAATGGTTTTCGAAGTCCTTCTGTATTTGTTTCATTGTATCAAACCATCTGGATTATTCATTAATAAATTACCCAATGAGACATTATCGCTACAAAACATTTTGTTGCCCTATTTTTAGACATCAGAGCATGAGACATATAAAAAGATGAATGAGTTTATGACCAAAAATCCTCATCTACTTTTCAAAACGAATCAAGAAGGCGTCGAACGGGTTAAATCGGGTAAAACATTTGCTTTTTTGATGGAGTCTACATCAATTGAATATAATATTGTGCGAGAGTGTAATTTGATGAAGATTGGTGAGCCTCTAGATGAAAAGGGATACGGCATTGCTATGGTTAAAAGTAAGATTTGAAGGTATATACTAACCAACGCATAGAATTATAAAGTAACTAATACAATTTAAGTTGAAATTATCAATTCATTTGATAGTTTCAAAAATCTTTATGACTAAGAAGAAAAAATTAAATTCTCCAAAAATTAAGCTCAAGCTAAACATAATTTGAAACTAAATATACTACTTTGAAATTTTAGTCTATTTTATTTGGGTGTCTTAATACATAGTTCCATTTTTTAATTTATTTAAAGATTGGCCATACAGCTACAAATTTAGCAATGCATTATTAGAGCTTCGAGAGCAGGGTGTTTTAGCTCGTTTGAAAAACAAATGGTGGAATGAAGTTGGAGCCGGTGTTTGTAATGTATGAACAAAAAGTAAAAAGGAAGGATTATCTTAATTTTTAGTTTTGCGTTGTTATTTCAGAAACAATCAGAAAAAAGCGATGTCAAGCCTTTGGACTTGAACAATTTGGGCGGAGTGTATTTGGTGCTCGGTGTTGGAAGTGGGTTGTCTCTCATCTATGGCATAGTGATGTGGTGCATATATGTAGCGAAGAAAGCAAGGTATTACGAAGTAAGTATTTATAGGGAATAGTTGTTCTAAAATTTTCACTAATCTCATATTTTAATTCATACTAGGTGCCTTTCAGAGCAGCGCTTATTGAAGAATGTCGTATAGCAGTGGATTTTGCGAGTAATGAACGTTTGCTCAAAAATGTGCAATCTGTATATTCCCGTAGTCGAAATTCACTAGTTTCGATTGATTCTATAATTACAGATTCCGAAATTGAGGAAAGTTCAGATAGTGATTAGTAAACGTCATAAAATGGATCGTATTCTAGAAACAAAAATGCACATATCTATATACATACATATACTATATATAAATGAAAATTTACTTTGATTTTTAAAGCACGATAATTTTGTTTATTTAAAAGTTTGTTCATGTATTGCAGCTTTAGTTTCTAGTATTTGAAAAATAAGTTACCCTTCGGCAGTCATTTGGGAAACTATCCGAGTGTAATTCTACCATGACCGCTCAAAATATTTTTTTATTTAAATTAACTAGGTCCAAACTAGAGAATTTGGAAATGGTTCAGAACTAGAAATAACTGAGAACAACAACAACAACAACAACAGCATAACTTTCAGCCATGACCCTAAGAATCTAAGGGCAAATTAATCTTTACCATTGTAACTTTCTAGGTCAGGAGAAGATAAGTAATGAGAGGTGGGAGGCATCATGTCCGTAGATCAGCCATCAAGTTGCACGTAAATACTTCGCGTCTTACGACCGGTATGACTAGCTCGCCCGTATTTGAAACCCCCAACCCGCTAAATTTCTGTCAAATGTGTGTTTTGTTAAAAAGTAAATTCGCGATATTTGGTAATGATTCACACAAATTGTATGCGCATGATGATTTTTGACATATATTTAACGTTTGGGCGCATTAAGGTCGATTAATGAAATGTGTGCTAATAAGACAGTGCTACAGTGAATTTTGGTGCAGTGAAATAACGCCCAAGGAAATAACGCCCATGGACGTTATTTCCCATTCAAAAAGGAAATAACGCCCATGGGCCTTATTTCCTTTTTAAATGGAAATATCGCCCATCTGCAAAAAGAAATAAAGCCCATGGCTCTTATTTCCTTTTTAAAAGAGAAATAACGCCCACAGGATTTTACGCGAGCGACACGAACTTTTGATTAGCATTTTTTTCACAAATTACCCTGTGAGAAAAGAGTGGGAAACGTGGCACGCGGAAGGACATCACCGTGGCGGTAGCCACGGCTATGGCACACACCCGGAGTTGGAATGGCGTAGCCCAGGGTTATTTTTTAAAGCGCGGCCGAAGGCCGCCTACGCGGAAAGGTGTCCTGCACATAAAAAACGTGGATGGGGCCCCGAATTGGGGATCTGACCCGGGTCAATTTTCGGGTTTTCACTAACAACTTTTCACAGAAACAAAATATTGCTTTTCCCCCTTCGGATTATAGTTACGGAGGCCCGATCCACGATTTTTAAGTGCAGAACACCTTTCCGCATAGGCGGCCTTCGGCCGCGCTTCAAAAAATAACCCTGGGCTACGCCATTCCAACTCCGGGTGTGTGCCATAGCCGTGGCTACCGCCACGGTGATGTCCTTCCGCGTGCCACGTTTCCCACTTTGATTAACGTGAAATTTTAGTGTAACTATTCAATAAAATTCAAAAAGAATTAGAATATTATTGTTTCATTAAAAAAAATGAAAGAGCAATAAGGCCTTTAAGACTTTATTTCTCTTTCGAAGTGTAATAAAGCCTTTTTTGAAAAAAAGGCCTTATTTCACTTTCAATAGTGTAATAAGGCCTTAAAGGGCTTATTTCACAAGGCGCTATTGCACCCCGCCTTATAAAAACATAACAAATATGTTAAAATTTATTGAAATAAAAAAAACCATATACTTGATTCTTGAATCAGCTTGTTTTAATTCGTTTTTAACGTCCGTGGGCTTTATTTCTCTTCGAAAAAGGAAATAACACCCATCAGTAAAAGGTGATAACACCCATGGGCTTTATTTCCTTTTTAAAAAGGAAATAAGGCCCATGGGCGTAATTTCCTTTTTGAGTGGGAAATAACGCCCATGGGCGTTATTTCCTTGGGCGTTATTTCACTGCACCGTGAATTTTTACTTTTAAAGCGACATAGTAGAGATTGTTCACCCTGTCGAATAATACACGAAACCACATTCAAAAAATTCGGGTTAAAAAGTTCATTGAAAAACACATTCTCAATCGATTTCAAAATTTTCAACGGTTTTGGTGAATATTAAGACTTCGAAAATATATGTATATAGTGTTTTGTTTATTTGAAAAGAGTATGGCGAGTTTTTACGCGAGATGTTCAATTTTGTGTCCAATATTCCCCTTTTTTTGATTTTGACTACATATTTTTGGTACTTATTGTGCATGGGTGATAAGTTTTGTATATATGTATGTATAACATCGACAAGCATTCACTCTTTAAGAACACCAATTTTTATTTTTTTAAAAGGAATTCAAGTTTTCACGTTATGGAGCTTAATCTGAGGTCTAACATTCCCATTTCCAGGGACACGTAAGTAAACAAATGGGCTAACTGTAAGGACATCAATTATAATTTTAAACAACAAATCGACAGCCACACTGCAAAACCCTGTATGTTCAAAACCAAAAAGTTTTCAGGAGAGGGAAAAAACTGATAATTTTATCATATGAACCGGAGTTTTTACATTTCTTATTTATTACATTTCATCACTGAAAATAAACGGGAAGTTGTAACCCGATTTTGACTGCATTTTAATGCGCGGAATATCACGATCTACGGGAAAGGCTCAGAACCTTATTTTTAGAAAAATAGTGACTTACGGGGTTTTTCAGTGGGGGTGTCGAAATAGTGATTTCTGACGATGGTTTGATTCATAATATCTTGATTCCATGAAATTTTGCAATATTTTGTTTGACACGAAATACATTTTAGGCCATTTTGCATAACTGGAAAACTTTAAGTCCTTTTAAAAAAATAAAAATTGGTTTGCTCGTGTATGTACATATATAAAAAAATATCAGTGCCAAAAAAATGATTTAAAACTCGAAAAAACGGACAAATTGAAAGCGAAATGCAACTTCTGGATTTAAAAACACGTCATAGCCTTTTCAATTGAACAAACCATTATACAGGGTGGCGCAAAAGTAATCTACCGATGTTTTTTGGCTGTAATTAAAAAAAAAAATGAAAAACTTTGATTTTTCTTGTGGATTATTTTTATTTGGTCTTTTAATTTTTTTTACATCAAGTCGAGAATATGATGTCATGTAAATGGCCGCCGCCACAGTTGATTGTCATTTGAGCCCTTTTTATGGCATTTTCCATCACTTTGGCGGCGATAGGTCCTCGCATTCTTGACGGATATTGTCTTTAAGAGCTGCAAGAGTCTGGAGCGGTCAAATCAGGTGATCTTGCTGGCCAATGCAAATCGCCAAAACGGGAGATTAGGCGCCCGGGAAATGCATCCTTCAGCATATCGGTTGTGGCACGTGCAGTGTGTGCTGTTGCACCGTCTTGTTGGAACCACATGTTTTCCAATCCCAATTCATCAAGTTGCGGAAAAAATAACTCGTTGATCATTGCTCTGTAGCGCTCACCATTCACAGTAACCGTTTGGCCCGTGACCGAAGGTCCGATGACTCCTCCAGCGAAAACAGCACACCATACAGTGACTTTGAGCGGGTGTAATGGCTCTTCGTGGGTTACAGGCGGATTTTCAGTGCCCCAGAAGCGAGAATTTTGCTTATTTACGTACCCGCTAAGATGGAAATGGGCCTCATCACTCATGATCATTTTTGATGAAAAATCATCTTCCTCTTCAAGTCAGCAATATTCCGCGTTCTGGAGCAGTGTAGCGTAACATTGTTTATTAAGGTGTATTTTGCATGTGTTTACTACACAAATGTCAAAACAGAATTGATTTTAGGGGCCAATCGCAAAATTTATAGCATTTTCTGATAGGAAGATTACTTTTGCGCCACCTTGTATATACATATCTGAAAGCGTAAACATTAACCTATCCAAAACCGTTGGAAGTTTTGAAATCGATTAAGAATGTGTTTTTAAATGAATGACGAGTTAACAGAAAAAAGGGTCTTATTATAAAACACATGGTGTTTGATCATTTTGGGTAGATTTTGTAGAGGGAAGAGGAATCTTTAGCCCGAATCGTTATAGATAAGTTAGTGAATACCATAGTTGCAGGTGACGAAATTGTCTCGAAAAATAACATCGTCTGTCTATCTGTCTCGCTCAAAAACTGCTGATTGGAATTGAATAGGACGTTACTGTTCTATTACTAGACCTTTAAATTTAAATAAAATCTTTGTTTACAGTTTCGGAGATATATGGACAAATGTAAACCAAAATGTTTTTAGTGCAATGTGGGTATCGAACGAAAGAAACAAGTAAGTCGACTTGCAGAAGAACCGACTTTTTTCGATTGAGTCGATGGAATTTTATTTTGGTATTGTGTATTTAATTTGATCGAACAAAAAATGTCGTATTTTTAATGTTTATTTTCATACGTATTTTGTATTTTTTTTTTATCCTTTACTCTTTTTATATTTATTAGCACTTTTTAAATAACATCGACAACTCAGCTACTGCAAAATGGTAATAGAAAGATAATCGATCAAGTATGCACAGGCTCTTGTTAAGCGATCGGTTCGATGGCCGCAAATGCTCGATGATCGATAATCGCTTAGTAGTCGATTATCTACTTTTATTCGGCACTCATAATTGGGGTTAGTGTTCCAAAAGCGATGTTATTAAGTTCCACATCCCACCTGGGGTTTAATATAATGATTAAAATCGGACTCAGTATCTTATTACTTCTGAGACGCAGAGAAGTGAGCGGGGTTTACTAGTAATGTAATAAATCCATTCGATTATGGAATATTCCGTATACACTTTATTTACAAACTATGATCACTATTTTTAAGACAATAACGATTCGATAAGGGTCCTCAACTATGTACATATGTATGTACATATGTATGTATAAAGCACAATTCAGAAAGTGTATTTTATCGAAATGAATAACTTTTTGTTGATACAGCAAGAGTATAACGTGGAAGATCACCCTATTTTAGAATATTTTAAAAACATCCTATTTCAGAACGCCCACTCAGCAGTCGATATGTACAAAGGTTCTACTTCAAAAGCGCTCTTAAGTCATTTTTCAATACAACACACGCGACTCATTTGCACATACACAAGTACGCATGTGTATATATAGATTTATTTTGTGGTACATACGAGTACATAAAATATCTGGATGAAAACGTGAAGCAGTTGTTTCTTTTGCTTCATCCGCATCACAACAAAACAAGAAGTGCACAATTTATTCATAAAACCTTTGATATGATATAATGATTTTTGAGAGTCATAATTTGATATGTTTCATCTTATTGGTTTATAATTGCAACTGTATATCGCAATACAACCAAGACCCGCTGGGTAGCGTGAAATATGGAAGCGATGGAAATGACGTTTCGAACACCATACCAATTGGTATATACTAGTAATTTCTCTAAATAATATACCTACTAAAATCCCGAAATTGTTTAAGTGCCGAGATCCCGAGGTGAAGCAAGTTTAAAAGTGAAAATCATAGTTCAACAAGTTCTCTGTAATATTCTACACGGTATGAGATCGAGCTCTTACGCCCCAGTCTACTCTGTGTAAAGAAAAATAGAATAGAAGCCATAACGGGGTCATTCAATTTTGTTATTGAGTGCACCTTCTCAATGGAGGGCACCATCAAAAACATTATTGAAGTTGAACAAATTGTTTTGTAATCTGTTAAGGCTCACTCCGGCAGTGGTTCCCCTACTTGACCTTGGAAAACCCAGGCAGGTTCGTGAAATTGCGTTGAGCGATTGAAATTGCGCGTTGAGTCTATCAAAATTTGCTGGTTAAAGCAATGCATCCAAGAGTTGCAGAAGATACATGACTGTAACTTTTTGACGCATTCGCGATGGCGTATTCCAAAACGAGTGTTCAATTACGCATGTACATATCGTTCCTATCGACGAAAAAGGGCGCAAAGCTGTTTGTCGACGAAGAAAGGCGCAAACTTTTTTTTGTTTGAAGAAAGACGCATTATAAATATCTTGAGAAAGAAAGACGCATTAAAATAATTTTTAAGAAAGAAAGGCGCTTGAAAATATTTTTTAGGAAAGAAAGACGCTCTTCGATAACTAGCTGCAATATAAGTTATTCAAAAAACGAAATACTAAATAAAAATACATACGTATAATGGGTACTTGGGCTGGCCCAATTTTTTTCAATCCAGCACCAAATCCCTTGTGAAGTTTACTGTGCCTTTCTTCCTCGAAATATTTTTTAACGCGCCTTTCTTCGTCAAAATATTTTTTAATGCGCCTTTCTTCGTCAAAATATTTTTTAATGAACCTTTTTTTGTCAAAATATTTTTTAATGCGTCTCTATTTCCCGCAATATTTTTAATGCGCCTTTTTTCGTTGACAATTTGTTGAATGCGCCTTTCTTCGTCGGTAGCGACGATATGTGGTATAATATGAATTATAAATAACGTAGTACAGGCGCGTAGCCAGAAAAAAATTTCGGGGGGGGTTTTGGCCAAAGTGTCAGTAAATAAGAATTACCTATAAATACACATATATTTATATTTTCACATATTACATATTTATACTTTTATTTATTTGAAATTTTCCTCTTTCTACACGGCTAAAAATTTGAGCCTCAATTTTAAACCATTCATTGGTTTACACAATTTTTAAAACTTTTTTTTAATAAATTCCAAACCTTTCTCAATTTTTTGCGGTTTAGATTTAAAACTTAACCGGGATAAACAAACACGGTACTTTTCGCACAAAATTCATGAGTGCACGTCGGTTCGAGACCTAACATTTTTTAAAAAAACATAAAAAATTGTTAACAACATTTTCGGGGTAAAATTTAAATAATTTTTATTAGGCGCTTTTCTATGACAACCGTCGTAAATTTAATTCTAAACCAAATTTGGTCATGCACCTAGATCAGTATGTCTGCGTTCAAAGGGTTTTTTTGGAATATCCAGTAAAATTAACTTCTTTAGACTAATTAAATTATTTTGAATGAAAGTATGTGCAAACACATAATGAAACTTCTGCAAATCAAAGTTCAAAACTTTGTGGAAAATTCATGAAAACTTAAGAAATCTCGAAAAAATTTCATCGAAATTTCTAACTTTCTCGTAAAATTTTTTTGATTTTTTTCGAGTATGCAGTTTTGCTGCTCGTTCAATTGTCAAAAGCCGACCAAGAGCATTTTCTTCAATATAAAAATATTACGCTTATAAATTTGTATGGAAGATAATGCACTTGGCTAGGAAAAAAATTGCCAAAAATCGAGTAATTCTTCTAGCGGCTTAAGATTGCTATCTTTGTTCACTTTAATTGAACGGGCCACAAAACTGAAAACTCGAAAAGATTTAAATATTTTTACTAAAAAGTTAGAAATTTATATGAAAATTTTTCGAGTTTTCTTGAATTTTCATGAATTTTCCACAAAGTTCTTAACTTTGAGTTGCAGTATTTTTCTTGTTTTTTTGCACATTCTTTCATACAAAAATAATGAAATTAGTCAAAGGAAGTCAATCTTACTGAAAATTCCAAACTACACTTTGAATATGTAGCCCCAAAAAGTTTTAAATCTAGGCAAATATTTTAGCCGTGTACAAAACAATATTTATTTTTATTGTTTGTTTTCAAATTTTGTGTAGGATTTCTTCAGGCTTTGGCAAGAAGTAAATAGTTGTCGCTTTATTTCTTGAAGAAAAACTGAAACATCGGAAAAATAAAAACAAAAAATGAAATAACATTGAAATTCATATAAAAAGCGGAAAATTGCAATTATTCAACATGCAAAACGGAACGTCAACATTTGTTGGCTATTCATGACAATTTCATAGTCAAGAAATACTTGAAAATATTTCTTGAGCATTTTCTTTTCAACAGCATACCGGGCTTACTTTTAAACGTTTTCAATCTTTTTTTGCCAAATTAGCGTCACTTTTTAGTATCACCTCACAAGTATAAGTACAATTTAATTGTTTCTTTCTCTGATAATTCAATACGACTGCGTTGTGTACAGCTTAGTAATTTTTGAAAATTTTTTTTAACTTCTTGTTCATTTTTTTGGTTAAACCGTGACTATAATAACGAGGGACACTCATTTTTACGATTTTTGCCCGCTGTATTCATAGCTCGAAAAGCAGTTAGTTTGGCGCGAATTTCTTAAAGGGCCAAATGAGTGAACCGTTGCAGGAATTTAGTTGTGACCTCTCAGACTTGCTCTGACAATTGATTAGCGACTACCAATAACTTCTCTCAGTGTGAAATATTATTTAATTTTATTCTTTCGTATTTTCATTATTGCTATTAATGCTAATTTCTTAACAGGGGTTTTAAAGGTAAATAGAGTAATTATTCTAGTACAGACGTATATTTTTTAATTTTCGGGTTTGAACCCCCGAAACCCCCCCTGAATACGCGCCTGACGTAGTAAGTATTAAATGGACCCTTTCACCAAAATTTTTTATTGCTGATGAGTAGTTTATGGAAAAATATTAGAAGTCTACCTTTTCTTTTTGTCATTAAACGAAAATTTACGGAGATTCAGCCTTTTAAGCATGACGGAATTGGTAAGGTGGACGCAATACGACATACACACATACATACATATATACATAAACTTTGTGTGTATTTGGTTTTTGTAATTTGTCAGTTTATAGTCAAAATCGCACTGAAAATATGTGTACTATCGAAATTCGAGAAAAATTTACAACTCAGCTGGTCTGTGAACACGACCTGTATTATTGGATCATGCTTTTAAGATAACATGAAAAATCATGTAATTTACATACACAACTAAAAACTCGCGTACATTTTTTAAACATTCTTTATCGAGAAAACTGTTTATGCCATACTGCGAACAACGTGTACAACGAAAAACTAGTAAGGAAGTCTAAGTTCGGGTGTAACCGAACATTAAATACCTAGTAGTGATCTGTTTTGGTATACTAATTTACTCAGGTCTATTTTAATACATACCTGAAAATTTGTTATAAAGGCAACTGATTGTTTTCGATAAAAACATTTCTATTGTAAGTGGTAAATTAAATTATCACTAAATAACAAAATATAAATAGCACTCCCCATGTTCATGAAAGGTATGAAAATAAAAAAAAATTAATAAAAAAAAGGCAGTATGGTGTTAACTACTTGTCCGTATATTTTGCGTGTTTGCTATTCGAATTACGTAATTTTTGGCAGGAGTATACTACATACTATTGGGACGCATCTCACTAACTTTCATTGAAATACCTTTTTGAAACTCCAAGCAATCGCTTTTGAAAATAGCAGAGCTTTTATGCTAAAAAGTGGGCGGCGCCACGCCTACTTCACCAAAAACCACACAATTTTTATACAGTTTAGTTTTGCTTAAAAAGCTTATTACGTGTGTAAAATCTTATTTATATAACTTATACAATTATGGAAATATCGCGATTTTAATTTTACGAAGAAATTTTTTAGAACTGTGTTCAAAAAGTTGGCGTGTCCGTTCACCAATTTTGTTCATTTTAACAGCAAAGAGTTAGATTTATATGTTGAACACTTTCTCTAAATATCGTTTCAATAAGTCAATTTTTACCGGAGTTATGGCATGGAAAGTTTTGTGGAATAATCCCCCATAAAGGGGCGGGGCCACGCCCATTTTCCAAAAATTTTGTGCATTCGACTTTCTTTGCCCACGAACACTTTAGAGGTGAAATAGAAATGATATACAGCTAGTTTAAGCAAAGTTATAGCATATTCAATATATCCATGATCCTTTTCAAAATCTTTCGTATAAAATTGGGCGTGGACCTAACCCGATTTCGATAATTTTTTTTCGAAATATTGCCTGTATTAATATAAATATGTGTGCTGAATTTTACTTTGCTATCTTGGGCGGTTTTTGATTTATGATTAATAATATTTCCAAATTTGACTTAATCAAAAGTGGGCGGTACCACGCCCCATTTTAAAAATTTCTTCAAAAATGTATTTCTTGCCTTAACGCTAAAGCACACACCAAATATTATCCTTATAGGTGTATTATGTACTGAATAATCACTCTTTTTGTATTTTCGAAAATATTATATATATAGAAAGTGGGCGTGGCTTTTAACCGATTTTGCCTATTTTCAATAGCGCTCCGAGATAAGTGAAAAGGAACCTGCATACCAAATTTCATTGAGATATCTCAAGATTTACTCAAGTTATCGTGTTCACAGACGGACGGACGGACAGACGGACGGACGGGCAGACGGACGGACGGACGGACGTGGCTCAATCAATTTCTCTTTTCCTCCTGAACATTTTGATATATATAAGTCAATATCTATCTCGATTCGTTTATGCCGTTACATACTACCGTTAGGCGAATGAAGTTAGTATACATACCTTGTGTGCGAAGCACTACTAGATATAATAATCGATACATGCCATTTTAAAATCATTTTCAAAATTTTGTGAAAAGGTCTATTCTAGCAAATTTGCATTCCTTATTCCAAAAAACTGGAATAAAGGCTGCAATCCAAAAGTGTTATTCAGTGAATGGGAATGCATAGATTTCTTAGCACGGAAAATTCATCTGATTTAACAGATGCTGTTCAGAGTCGTCATACATAAACACATACATATCGCCACCCTAAATACAAAAGGGTCAGAACTCAAAATTAGAGGTGCTTTGCTTTGAACGCTTCTAGATAGCGCTAGCTTAGCTCTATTTTTAAAAACCAAGCAGGACGGTAGCCGTTTAGTTGAAGATGGTAATCATTAAGAAAAAAATCGGCTGTTATAGTTGATCAAGCTTTTGTGAAAGGATTAATGTCGAAAAAACCACCTGAAATTTTTTTGAGTTGTGACCCTTTTGTATTTATTGTGCGATAAAGCACAAGTGGTATAACTCCACTTTTTCTTCAATCGAGATATTAAAGGGTTTGCTAAAAGTTGTATATAAAAATCAGTATTGAACTTTTGGACTACTTTTTTCAATAAAACTTCAGAAAAAGGTCTTCTTTAACTTAAATTGATGTTTTTCAAACTTTTTGTCCATTAACTCTTGTTTTATCGAGCACCGAAAATTAATTATACCACTTGTGCTGTAAACGATTTTAAGATTTCATTTAACTTAAACATAGTTTGAAATCTGTTTCGTTTTCTAATTGCAAACCTTTCTTCCGATTTTAATGAAATTTTGAAACATTAACTCTCTAGATGCTCGGCATGATTCTAGGTTAAAAAAGTTTAAAAATGATACGAGATTTCGAGATATCGGTCAAAATGTGAGACGGGGTTAGCTTAGAAGGTCTTTATGCGATATGGGTATCAAATTAAAGGGGTTGCTTGGGGTTTTAAAAAGGAGGGGTTTTCAGGTACATAGGTGAGTCCGCTCCGAAAATATTGACCAAAACGTGCACCAGGAGTGACCCCAAAGGTAATTTCTGCTTTTTATGAGGATGCTATGGGAACTAGAAGCTACCACGTTATTGCATTAAATAGAATACATTTTTCTCCATACAGTACCATGCCTAACTAAAAAAAAAAAAAAGTGGAGTTATAGGTACCACTTGTGCTTTAAAGGGCTCATATGTATGTATGTATGTACCTACAGCTGTGTTCATGAAAATAGTAGTGCAGGTGAGGCCTAACATCGGACGCATTTAACTCTTATTATAAATATGATCTCATATTAAAAGTTTTAACGAAAGTATTAATTATAATTGCTTAAAATATTGACAGTTTCATTTTTTCGAAATATTTGTTTTTTTCAGACTACGGCGTGCTAAAACGAAAAACCCATAAAATTGCTGTGTTCACAAAAATAGTAGTGTTTATTTCAATGAAGTAAAAACAGAAGAAAAATTCAGTTGACAACTATATTTTACGCTAATCATATTTAGTATAGTTTAATATTTCGTGGTGAATCCTTTCTTGTTTATTACGGCCATGCATCGACGTGGCATAAAATCAACAAGATTCTTACAGCGTTCCACGGGAATTTGCCCCCCTGCCTCCTTAACCACCTGCCCAAAGATGGGTTTCGATGGGGTTTAGGTCCGGAGACTGAGCGGGCCAGCGCTTTACGTCTATCTTCTCCGAAGCAAACCACTCCTTGGACAGTTTTGAGGTATGTTTTGGATCGTTGTCCTGCTGGAACGTCCACTTTATTGGCATTTCCCAGGCTGCAAAAGGTAGCATAAAATCCTTCAATATATTAACGTACACTACGCGGTCCATGATGCCATCGATCAAATAAATAGGACCAACACCATTATAGGAAAAACATGTCCAGACCATAATGCTAACACCACCATGCTTAACCGTTTTAGTTGTGTACCTAGGGTTGTATTCTGTGTTTGGTGGACGACGGACATATTGTCTAGATCCTCTCCCACCAAATAACACAACTTTGCTCTCATCAGTCCACAACACGTTGCGCCATTTAGAAGGTAGCCAATTCAAATGTTCTTGGGCAAATTGTATTCTTGCAGCGACATGTTTTTTGGTCAACAACGGTACCTTCCGGGGACTCCTAGCCTTCAAATTACTCTCGAGTAAACGTCTGCGAACTGTCAGGGCACTGACTGACAAATTTAGTTCTTTTTTGATCATTTTTGCAGAAGCTGTGGGTCTGATCCTCTAATGATGAAGTTTTTCGCTTTCCACCACGATTTCACGGTTTCAATTTATAATTGATGGCATTAGATATCATTTCAATTCAATATCAATTTCTTTGTAGGTTCTGCCCTGGTTTCTTAGCTTAATAATCAATTTACGCTTTTCTACAGAGCAATGCTTTCCTCTTTCCACTAAAATAAACGGAGTACCGCGATATTAACAAATTTAATAAAAAAAATTATCAAATTACTCAAATACACTTACTTATTGTTGATTTTTATTTATTTAATAAAATATTGTGTCACAACAAAGTCAAGGAATGCAAAGCTAATTAGATTTTTTGTCGTATCCGTTCCTAAAAGTATATTCTACGAAAACACTGCACGCTTGTTCAAATTGCAAATCCGTATATGTCAGAATAATGCTTTAAATGTAAAGTACTAGAGCACTACTATTTTCATGAACACAACTGTATGTATATCATGACAATTTGTAATTTTTATTATCACTAAGGTCTAATTACCGATCAACATACCGAGCAAATGGATATTGTTTTTGATCATGCAATTGAATTGGCTAATGTCCATATCAAAACTCCTCTGAAAGCGGTCAAGGAGGTAGTGTACTACGGCGATTCATTTCAAGCGTATGGAATATTGTGTAAACTATTACAGGTAGGTTTTCCTTAACATGTATAGAATATATATATCGTCGTCCTGCTAGCAAAAGCCGCTAACTCCGTTTAGCAAACATTTTCAGAACGAGTTGAATGCAAACAGACCTATTAGATTAGATTAAAATTAGGATAATTGCTGGGAACACAAATCTGGTTTCCCTTACATTTTTCTGTTATTAGGTATTTCCATGGTCCTGGGTGGGAGACTGCTAAGAGCTTTACTAAAAATTAATACATTATAGGACGAAAATTTTCTTGTAAAAACAATCAAATGATGTTTTATACGGTCTCCTTGAATTAATGGCGTGCGCTATATCTCGTTGCAAACTCCAGTAGTAATCTGGTATCATACGAGTATGAGTTTCACCGCCGTAGCTCCTGCTGGAATATTTAAGCCTGCTCTTCTTAAACCATTGACATTTTTTAGAGCGCAACTAGTAGATTTTTTATGCTCACATACTCACATACTCATAACCAAACCAAATGTGAAGAAATGCACTGCCATTGGCTTTATCTTTATTGTTTCGAAGTATGCATGAGTTTTGAGCGTTTCGTTTAATCAAGTTTATTATTATATCATTTCAATTCATTTTATTTCATTTCATTTCGCTTTCTTTCAGCTCTTTTCATTTAATTGTACTTAAATACATTTTACACCACTTTATTTTGTTCAATTATATTTAATTTTATTTTATTTTTATTTGTTTAATTTAACTTCATTAAATTGTGTTCAGTTTTACCTTTTTAAATTTAATTTCATTTAGTTCAATTTAATTTCCATTTATTTCATTTAGTTAGTTTCCTTTTATTTCATTTCGTTTCACTTTCTTCAAGTACTTTTGTTGAACTTAATTTTATTTTATTTCATTTCATTTTGCAGGCTTCTATCGACATTTGGGAGAGGCTCAAAATCCCCCAAAAAAAATCCCCAAATTCAAATCCCCAAACACAAAATCCGCAAACACAAAATCCCCAATCATCCTTGGGATATTTAGTGCGGAAATACTGCGGATCGCGTAGCCGGTTTTGGATCGGCTAAAGGTTATTTTTGGCGTAGCCCAGGGTTATTTATAATAAGCGCTGCCGAAGGCCGCCTACGCAGAAGGGTGTACTATACAGAAGGACTTCGCATTACATTAGTTTCGTACACGTTGCCACGGTTCAGGCAACCACCCGGAGTTAGCATGGCGTAGCTCAGGATTATATATAATAAGCGCGGCCGAAGGCCGCCTACGCAGAGTGGTGTACTACGCAGAAGGACTTGGATTTTGAATTTGGGGATTTTGATTTGGGGATTTCGAGCCCAACCCTCGATAGGCGACTCCTTATAAACATTCATGAAAACTTTGATCTTTATTTTGTGTTATAGTCCAGGAAACAGGGATTTAATACTGAAGTAACGCGGGCCATAGTTTTTTTTGGTTTATCTAACTTTCCTACTAGTGAGCATAAAAGGGTAAATGAATATGCAGAGCATACTTTTCTGCAGCCATTTGAAGTGCACTTTTTTCTTTTTTTAAATTACTTCGATAGTGGTAATATCTGTCAAAAACTTTTCCTCCACAATTTGTTTCCGAGGTGATTCTCCATCAAAAGTGTCTTAACAGTTATTTTTGTAAATGCTATAGTTTTCCCTCTATAATCACTTTTGTGCTCCAGCTACGGGCTCTTTTTTGGATCACTTTTTCGGAGCAATCCCACTTTGGTAAGCTCGGTTGTTTCAACGCATCCGCCATTGCATCTGCTTGGCGTATTAGTTTTTAAATATAGCATAGTAGTTGACCGCACCAAGAGGCGAGTACTTTGCAAGAAATGTTTGTCATATGTGAACAAAGAAGGCAGAAATCGTATTTTTATCGCAAAAGGATTGTAAACAAAAATTTGCAACGAAAAACGCTAGCAAAAAGTTTAGCAGGCATGCTCACATGTAAGCAACGAAATTTTGTTTGAGTTATATATAAGTTTTCTTAAACCACTATATATTTTTCAAGAAAAAACTATAATTTTTTTTCAAAATTTCAAAATATACATGTATGCAAACTTTATGGAGTTACCTGCTTTTTATAATATGTTTGAATTTAACAGATGATCTTTTTCAAAAGTTTTAGCGACTTTGAACACGTGATTTTGTTCTACTAAACGTCCTACCGTTACCGAAGTACGAAAAGTTCCTGTTTAATGGAATGACTTAGCAGCTTTTATCGACGGGCGACGATATCTTGACACATTTGAATGTATCTATTGATATAAAACAATTTTTTAGAACGGCATTGGTGGAATCTTCGGCCCTTCTTCTCGACATACTGCCAAGCACTTGACCACCATTTGTGATGCCAAAGATGTGCCCTATTTCTTTTCAGAAATGAACGAGAACTCGGAGGCCTTTAATTTATACCCACATCCTTTGGATTTTTCGAAGGCATTATACTTTCTGCTTACTGCTTACGAATGGTCTAGTTTTATTTTTCTTTATGAGTCTGGTAAGTGAAATTATTTAACGCAACATCAAAACTTACATAGATGTTAAGTAATGATTAGAAAATGTTAATGATTGCTGGTTAATTATTCTTTTGCGAAATTCTCTAATTCATTAAACAATTAGTTCTGCTAATTCCCATTATATAACTAATTTTTTTTATTCCAATGGTAAAACTAATTGCAATTAGTTGCCATTAGCAAAAAAATTGAGTTACCTTTACAATTAGAAATGTAATTGACTTCTGCTAATGCAATTAGATATTCAATTAGCTCGAATTAGAAACTATTGTTTTTGAAAATATGAAATAAATTGATTTTTATTCGAGCTCATTGAATATCTGCATTTTTAATTGTAAAGGTAACCCAAGGCAAATTGATAGTTATGGTAATGGCAGAGCGAATTCGGCAATATTCGCCTCTTTTCGCTTCAAGTTTTTGTAATGTAGAATGTCATAGTGATAAGAAATTTGAAATGACAACCATCGATTGTTTTTTTATATTTCATAAAAAATTAATTGAACTAATGGTGTCTGGAACAATAAATACGTGTTTGGACAACTCATGCGTGCATAAAATTTAGTTAAAACCATCGCCATCGTATCCTTTTGGTAAGTTGCGATAGTTTTTTGAAAATAAATACCAAATACAATATTCAAAGTCAACCGTCAAATCTTTCTTTTTATGACATTCTACATTACACGGCGGGTTAAAAACGTGAAGAAGAGGAAGTCAGCTGTTCACTTGATATTACCATAAGAATGAATTTGCCTTGAGGTAACCCAATTTTTGTTTCTAATGGCAACTAATTGCAACTAGAGTTACCATTGGAATAAAAATTTCAATTATCTAATGAGAATTAGTAGAACTATTTCGAAATGTTTAATGAATTAGAGAATATAAACCAATTGCTAATTCTAGTTGGAATTTAAGATGTATGCATCAAAATAATATCAAAGAATGAGTAAGTAAAAGTTTTCAAAATAAATACTGTACTCGGTAAAAAACTGTCAATTTTAAAAATCCAATTCCCAATAGAAAACTTTGCCATATGTTATTTACATGTGAATATATGTACATATTATTTTTCTCCTGCACAAGTTGAGTACCTGAATTTATTAAATGGTCTTATGTCCTTTTATGGGAATAATGGGCCAACAATAACGGTTTTGCGGTACGATATTGAATTAAATGGCAATTATAAAAGCGTTTTGAGGCGTGTTAGTAAATCAGGCGATAACCGAATTCTAGTAGTCGGATCAACGGACACAATGCCGGAGCTTTTGCGTCAGGTGAGTGAGTTATTAAATAAGTTACAAATGTTAATCCAGTTCAAAAATTCACATTCATTGTCCTTTTTAATGAAAAAAACAAAAAAAAAAAAAAAAAATTCTCACAGTACCTCATAATGCTTCCAGTACATTGGCAGTGCAAAAGTTCAATCCATGTTCCTAATTTAAACTCGGAAGATGTTTTATTACATCTCAAGACCTTGAAGGAATCATTTCCTGGTCCTGACTTAATACCGACATGCTTTCTCAAAAAGTGTGCTGAACACATATACCAACCGTTGACCGAACTGTTTAATCTTTCTTTACAGTGTGGCGCTTTCCCGGCTTCATGGAAAGAGTCTTTCCTTACACCTCTTTATAAAAATGGCAGTAGGTCATCGATAGAAAACTATCGTGGTATTGCAAAACTCTCGGCTATTCCCAAATTATTTGAAGCTATTGTTACTAATTGCCTAACCTTTTCAATCTCAACATTAATTGCGAACTCCCAGCATGGATTTTACAAGGGTAAATCAACAACAACCAACTTACTTGAATTCACAAACCACGTGTCGAATGGATTTAGAGATAATCTCAACACCGACGTTATTTACACAGATTTTAGTAAAGCATTTGACACAGTTTGTCACTCTCTACTAATTCACAAGCTCGATCTAGTTGGTTTCCAACCGGGCCTCACCCGTTGGATCTCCTCCTATCTCTCTGAAAGAACTGAAAGAGTAATTTTTAAAGATTCCGTTTCTAACATTATCGATGTATCCTCTGGTGTTCCTCAGGGCAGCCATCTTGGCCCGGTCCTGTTTTTGATTTTCATAAATGATATCTATACAACAATAAAGTATTCAAATATCTTGATGTATGCTGACGATGTAAAACTATTTAAGTCATATGCGTCCGCGGAAGATCGGTCTTTGCTTCAAATGGATTTAGAGTACTTAGTTACGTGGTGCAATATAAACTATATGCCGCTAAACTTAAAGAAATGTAAATTGATGTGTTTTTCACGTAGAGGTATGCAGCCAGCTTCTTATGCAATTAATAACCACAGTATTGAAAATGTGAATGTTTTTGTTGACTTAGGCGTAACGATGAACTGCAAACTTAGCTTCAGTCCGCATATTGAGGCAACAGTCAATAACGCTAGAGGTGTTTTAGCTTTTGTGAAAAAGTGGTCAAAAGAATTTAGTGACCTTTATGTTACTAAAACTCTTTCTACCTTGGTTAGACCGATATTGGAGTATGGCTCGATTGTGTGGAGTCCGCGTTATCAAGTTAATATAGACAAGCTAGAATCAATTCAAAAACAGTTCCTACTTTTTGCCTTGAGAAACCTACAATGGGATTCAATGTACAGTCTTCCACCTTATACTAGTCGGTTAAAACTTATCGATCTCCCAACTCTTTCTAGTCGTAGGGAAATGCTTGGTGTAATCTTTATGGTAAAATTAATAAACGGACACATTTCAAGTCCATTTCTTTTAAATGAAGTTAAATTTAATATTTATTTTATACTAGGCCCTTACTGTGTAGTTCTCTTTAGAGAAACTGTAGTACGGGAAAATCCAACAACGAATGCAAGTGGACGCTGTCAAATCGACGGTAGATAATACACAACTGTACCTGGTGTGAAAGCTTAGCTACATTGTCTTTTAATTGATTATTTGCTCAAAAAACTACGGTTTGAGCAAGGCCAAGGCGAATTCATTCTTATGGTAATGTCAAGTGAACAGCTGACTTCCTCTTCTTCACGTTTTTAGCTCGCCGTGTAATGTAGAATTTCATAAAAAGAAGTATTTGACTGTTGACTTTGAATATTGTATTTGGTATTTATTTTCAAAAAAAAACGCAACTTACCAAAAGGGTATGATGATGATGGTTTTAACTAAATTTTATGCACGCATGAGTTGTCCAAACACGTATTTATTGTTCCATACACTATTAGTTCAATTTAATTTTTATGAAATATAAAAAAACAATCGATGGTTGTAATTTCAAATTTTTTATCACTATGACATTCTAGTTTACAAAAACTTCAAGCGAATAGAGGCCAATATTGCCGAATTCGCTCTGCCATTACCATAACAATCAATTTGCCTTGCTTCAAATATTTCTGCCATGATTTGAATAATTTTTTCACAGTATTCAAAGTCAACAGTGAAATCTTTCTTTTGATGAAATTCTACATTACACGGCGAGTTAAAAACGTAAAGAAGAGGAAGTCAGCTGTTCACTTGACATTACCATAAGAATGAATTTGCCATGGGTTTGAGTAACAAAAACTTTTAATTGTCAATATTGAATAAAAATAAAAGTATTAATAGCATTAAAACTCGCGATGCAAACACAAATTTCTCCAGTGGTGAATTACCAACCAGCGAATTGATGGTTCGCTGTTTCCTGGATAAACTTCCAAATGAGTAGTTAAAATATGTAATTACAATTGGAATGTGTTCTAACTAGAGGACGATCGAAATTCGGGTTCTCCTTTCGCCTGAGTGTATGGGAGTTCTTATCAGAATTTGATACCATTCTAAATGAAAATCTGCTACCAGGGAAGTTTAGTTTTGTTGAATTTTCCAAAATTCAATTGGTTCAATGGTTTTGGAACACAGGTCTTATTTAAGAAAAAACCGACAATATTTCTTTTTTACCGATTGTGTAGATTTTCGATTAATATTTTAGGCCCAACAAGTTGGAATTATAAATGAGGATTACAAGTACATTATAGGCAATTTGGATTTTCACTCTTTTGATCTTGAGGAGTATAAATACACCGAGGCGAATATTACAAGTTTTAGAATGTTTTCACCAGAGCAAGCAGTCGTTCAAGGTATTATGGCAAAAATGGGACACAATTCTGCAGGAGATGATCTAAGAAATGGTGAGTTATTTATGTATGTCTGAATATTTCATAGAAAATAAGAGAATCAATCACCACTCTTTTATTACAACGTATTTTGGTCTGCCTTCTCCCCTCGATACTTCAATTCGATATCGAACGATCGCAAAACTTACAAAAAAAAATTTCTTTATTGGATTCACCTGTTGAAGAGTTTTGGCGGCCCAGCAAAGCGGGCCAGTCGGTTTTTCGCTTTTCTTAATGACGCCAATTCTCCGCTTGTTCATATCAAGGTAGTGAGGGTCTCTGACTTTCTCTGCCTTCATCGATGTGTGGCTATAATAATATCCGCTGGATTCGGGCATACTCATTCAGTTCCAAAATACGACTTAACCAATGTTGGCGCAATGACATACAGCTCATCATTAAATCATTTTCGGTACACGCTGTCACCAACGCGCAGAGTTGTCCACTCTATCACTAGTAGTATTATATTTCCTTTATCAATTTCAGGATCTTGCCCCATTACACTCTCAATGGCATTGACTTTTGATTCTATTCAACTTTTTGCTGAGACTACGAAATATATAACGATGCAAACGTCTTCATTTAACTGCAGTGACCGTAGTGAAAGCGTCCTTGATGATGGTTCCACATTCAAGAACTATATGAGAACGGTACCTGAAACATATTTCGTGTTTTGTTTAATAAATTAATTGCCCAACTTTTATTTTTTCATTAGCTCAATTTGCAAGAAAGGACTATAACTGGCCAAATATATTTTGAAGGTAATATACGCAAAGGCTATTCTTTAGATGTTATTGAGCTACATCCATCTGGAATATTGAAAGTTGGAAACTGGGATGAAATCTCAAATCTTACGATACAACGTCTAGCACACACAAATTCTGTAGTAGAAAACGTTGATAATTCACTGGCCAACAAAACATTCATCGTGTTGTTAAATGTACCGGTAATTAGGCAAAGCTTTACGTTTATGTATGGATACCTACTTATATCACAATATCATTGCTTAACATAACATCATGTTACTGAGTTTTTTCTTTTTAATTTCATTTTAGAATAAGCCCTATGCTAGTCTAGTGGAGAGCTATGAAAAACTGGAGGGTAATAGCCAGTACGAAGGCTACGGTGTTGAACTTATTAAAGAACTTGCTGATAAGCTGGGTTTCAACTTTATTTTGAAAAATGGTGGAAATGACTATGGTTCATACAATGCTACTACAAATTCCACGACAGGAATGCTAAAGGAAATCATCATGGAGGTATTTATGATTATATAAAAATGCAAATGGACACTGTATATCATACTTCCAGCGAGCTGACTTCGCGATAACGGATTTAACAATTACGGCTGCGCGTCAGCAGGTGGTTGACTTCTCCATACCATTCATGAATTTAGGTAAAAATTATTTCAGTCTTGTTTTAGATAATTTAAAAGAAAATTTTCTAAATTACTATCGAAACTAGGGATTGCAATCCTCCATTTGAAAGCACAAAAGGCGCCACCTGCTTTTTTTACATTCATGGACCCTTTCTCAAAAGGAGTATGGTGGCTTTTGGGACTTTCGTTTCTCCTGGTTTCCTTCAGTTTTTTCATATTGGGACGTCTTTCGCCTTCAGAATGGGATAACCCGCACCCCTGTATTGAAGAGCCAAGTGAATTAGTTAATCAATTCACTATAGGTAATTCTTTATGGTTCACCACAGGCGCTTTACTTCAGCAAGGATCTGAAATGGAACCAAAGTAAGTGAATATGTCATTTAACCACATATGCAACGCTTTCGAAATTTTTTACATAAAACAGAACAATTCTAAAAAAAAAATGTGAAAAAGAAAACTTCGAAGAAAAGACGACGAAAAACAAAGTATCGAATTAACTTAATTAATGTTGTTTTTAATTTTTGTGCGAATTCATTTATGGACTATATATAGTTCGACGATGTTTGTTTTCGCCTGATGTAAGGCACACTTACAGTTGTCAGAGATGTAAAAGAATGCATTCTTAAAAAATGAAGTCACCATTCAGACTTCATTCTGCGACTTCGAATAATTTTTTTCATTCATTTTTTGGTTATTCATGTATTGCATTCATTGAAAAAAAAGTATCACTGAAGTCAATTGAAGTAATTTGGAGTCATATGGAGTCATTTCAAGTCAATTTACCTGTGGTATATGAGGCATGATCGTAAACTATTTTTGTTGCAGATAGTTAGTGCTTCACTCAAAAAATGATGTCAGTAATCGACTTCTCTAAATGACTTCAAAGTCGTAACTTCAAAAAGACTTCAGACTTCAGACTTCATTTTTTTCATACTTTAGCCAAAAAGCAAGTCAATGAGTGCAATTCGAAATTTGAAGTCATCGAATAAGACTTCAACTGATTGCATTCGCATATGAATGCATTTTTTTACAACCCTGACAGTTGTGTTCAATATAATAATAGTGCGTACGTTAGAATCATACCATTAAAATTTTCCTCGCTTGTGTGCGTATAAATGAGATTTACCACTATTTGAGACAACTAACGGAAGTTTTAAAAATTGCCAACATAATGTTGAAAGCAAACTTGTCGCTTGAATTTAAAGGTTGTTAGTTGTTTGTAAGATTTTACTGAGAAAAGTGCTGATCAAAAAAATAACGAAAGTTGAAAATATTCAAAGTTGTAAATTAATTACTTTTTTTTGCAAAAACAATAGTAAGCATAGTAATTGTACTTAGTGAATAAAAAAAATTAATTTTTCCAAATTAAAACCTTTAGTGGTGTATCCACCAACATTTTGGTCAATATGGTTTTTTGGTGCGTATCCCAGTGTGTCCGAAAAAGGGTCTGATGATAAGTGGGGCCACTTTGAAGCATGTAATCCCATCCATCACTGTGTGCAAATGTTTGCAATTTTTCCCTAATTATCAATTTTCCTTCAAAATTTAAAATAATAATTCAATACTCAAAAATGTAGTTGTTTTCGATTAAATTTTTCTTCTTTCTACAACAGCCAACGACCGCTTAAAAGTGAACTATCTATTCTTGAACGACATGCACAAATTAAAAAAATGTTGCTAAGGAGCTAGTTAGTTAGCTTCATTGACTTGATCATTCTATTAACTATTTTAGCAAAAGTTTAGAAAAGACACCCACCCCCAAATGTTATTGTTGGTGTTAATATTGCGTCCCAGGTAAAAGAAGTTCTTTACTATCTCGAACTTTTTGCTGCCAGCAGTGGCTTGATGACAGCATGTACTTTGTTTTGCCCTCGTTTCTCACCAAACCTATTTTTCTAGATTTGAGCATGATCAAATTAAATTAATTCGCGTTGTTTTTGAGTGAGCAGAAGTTACGGAGCGGTTTTTAAAGCTTCTCGGCAACACAAAAAACCCGTCTTCAGTCTTTCGCAAAATACGCTTGGCTTATATGCGATATTCAAACGCTATTAATAAAATATAAACAACATTTTAGGGCAATTTCTACACGCACTGTCGCTTCTATTTGGTGGTTTTTCACTTTACTGATGGTATCATCCTACACAGCCAACTTAGCCGCCTTCTTAACCGTTGAAAACCCAACAAGTCTTATAGATTCTATAGACGATCTCGCTGAAAATAAGCACGGGGTAGTATATGGTGCCAGAAAGGTCGGGTCAACTAGAGAATTCTTCGAGGTAAGTATTTTGCGTTTGGGCTGCCCTAAATTTATTACAAATGAGCATGAAACCCCAGAGCTAAAAAGATTTCATAGTTTGGTTTTTGATCATTTTAAGATAAGTGAGGATCCGCGGTTTATCAAAATGAATAAATTCATGAACAGTCATCCGGAGTTGCTCACTAATGATAATATGGATGGAGTAAATCGAGTGGACTCAACTTATGCCTTTTTGATGGAATCAACTTCGATTGAATATCATACAAAACGACTGTGCCATCTGAGAAAAGTTGGTGATGCCTTAGATGAAAAACGTTATGGTATAGCTTGGAGGAAAAGTGAGTACAAAACTCTTCGTTTATGTTAAGCGGACATTAAACATTAAACATTTGCATGATCAAAATTACGCAATTCTGTAAAATGTCTGAAGTCATAAGAAAAAGCAATTGCCTCTACCAAACTGCCAAATACTAACATTTAAGTAAAAAAAAAATTTAAGTTTTATCAAAAAGAAATAGTTGATGTCCGTGCTGATTTTTAGTATTCAAAGAAACGTAAAATGGGCACTGCCTTTATCTCGCTGTAGACATGAAAACTCATACTTAAATCCAAATATTTATGCGTTCTAGATTGGCCCTATCGTGATAAATTCAACAATGCACTTCTTCAATTGCAAGAACAAGGAGCTTTGGAGAAACTGAAGAACAAATGGTGGAACGAAGTCGGCGCCGGCATTTGTCCTGTGAGTTTATGTCCAATTTTAAAATTACTAACAGCTCAACCTAATAAAAACGAACTACATAACAATTATTAAAAATGTAACCGGCTTTTATTGAACTTTCTATTTATAGTCTGGCAGCCAGAAAGGCGAGGATACCGAATTGAAAATGGAGAATTTAAAAGGTATTTATATAGTTTTGCTTTTCGGAAGCGCCTTCGCATTTATTTATGGCCTAGTTAGTTGGATCCTTTACATCATCGCAAAGGCAAAACATTTCGAAGTGAGTATAACATAGGATTTTGATAAAACAAGCTAACTCTTTTAACCTCTAACAATTCAAGGTTCCCGTCGGAGAAGCATTTTTGGAAGAATTGAAATTTGCACTAGATTTTAATAGCCACACTCGTATTCTCAAGAGTACTGCTTCAATATATTCAAGGAGCCGCAACGCATCACTTTTAGCTCTATCCAATGAGCCAGAAACCAAATCACTCAAGTCTATTAATTAAAGCATTTTATACGGTATGTTTTTGTTCTTAATCACTACCTTTGCCAATAATCATACCATGTAAAATATTAAGGCGATTAAAAGCAATGAGTAAATGATAAAATTGAGCACTGTTTGAATATTTCAAGATTAAAAAGATAGGAACGTAAAATTTTGCAGGTTTGGTACATATTATATATGTGATGTGTGTAGTGAAAATCAGCCAGGTCGGACAAAAATAACATATAGCTCCCATACAATCGATGGTTTGGACTATGTATCTTTAAATTAACAGTTCTGAAGAGTTTGTACCAATTGTAAGTAAGGATCGGACACTCAAAAAAGTTATACGTATGTATTCATGAAAGGTATAAAGCTTTCGGCACTGACGAAGACAGTCCTTTCCTTAATTGTTTTTTGATAAGTTTCAATTGAAGGGCGAGAGTGCAAAAGGGCCTAACCCACACTTTTTTCGAAATTGAGTTTTTAATGGTTTTCAGTTGCCAAAAACGTCTTGTCACGTAGGCGTTGACCAAAAAATTCTAAAATTTTTTTTGAATTTTTTATGAATTTTCAAAGTTGGCCGAGGTCCTAACCCGCGGGGTAGCGAGAGTGGAAAAGGGCCTAAGCCCTCATTGCGCCTTATGGGGAAACCGTGTTTTTGTTCATATCGCTCAAGTTTAAACAAAAACCATAAGTCTGCGACGACATCTAGGGTGTTTAGCGTTAATGAGAAGCTTCAAGTAATTATCCTACGACAGTGTTTTTTGATTGTGTTTTCCTAGGTTATGTTGTGACAGTTCAAAGTGCGATCGGTATGTTGACGTTTATGTAAATCGTTTTGTATTGGCAATTTTTAATCAAAATTTCAAAAAACCGCAATCAAGGCGTTGTGGAGTAATCCCCACTAATCATTTTCCACTTTATTTCATTTCTCTAGATTGAAAACTAGCGGAGAAATGCCAAGACAACGAGACTCTCGTCGCGAATCGCGACGCCAGGGTCACGTGTATACGACAGCCAAGGGTCTAACAATCGTATTTTCAAACTCAAAGTAAATGTTTATTATTGGTTTCATAAATTTGATTCATAAAAAACAGGAAATGAACAATAGCTGACGCCGGCAAAGTGAAAGGCACCTTCGGGTTAGGCCCTTTTGCACTCTCGGCACCCCTTGGGTTAGGCCCATGAGAAATTCGAAGTCTCGTAATTCCGAAACTACTGCACCGAATCGCATGAAATTTGAACCCCTAAGAAATTCTATCAAGATATAAAAGTGATTTCACTTTCAGATCAATACATTGAAAATTCGAAAAATGCGAACGTTTTTCTCGCGCCTTGAAAAATTTTGAAATTGTGGGTTAGGCCCTTTTGCACTCTCACCCTTCAATTGAAAACGTGTACCAAATGTTGTAAGCACAAGTTTGAGCTTTTAGATATGCTTGAGCTGTTATGTTTAAAGTTTTAATTTTGATAGCTCCAAGTAAATGAATTGAATATGAAATTAGTCCTAACCTTATATCGGTATATGCAACTGTGCGAGGGTCATATTAGCTATTTCATAATTTATCAGGGTCATATTTCAAACAGGCGCATATCGTGCCTCTAAGTTAAGAGTGTTGCAGAAATGTTTCATAAGCTATTAGCAAATCGACGGCTGAGTGGAACACAACATCCAAAATAATTCCCTTTTCTAAATTTGGTTCAAAAGTGACCTATACCAGGATAAATTTCAAAAACGTCCTATCTTAATGAAACTTCAAAATGTTTTCAGCTGAAATAGGGCGTTTTCAATCAAACTTTGAATAGAGGGTTTTTGAAATTTAATTGAAATAGGGTGATAATCTACTCAGCCGTCGAAATTCTCCGCTTTAACCATAAAAATGTGTCTAGGAAATTTTTGGACGATAGTCACTAGCATGTATTCATAGTTTAATTAGGATCAGGATTACGAATTAAAATTAATATCGTAATACAGTCTTGTCGTCTTTTGCTTACATACAAATATACACGAATCGAAGAATACGAAATTATGACCAATTTTTAGCTCTCCACAACAAAACATTTATATGGTTATCCATGTCACGGGCTGAAAAGCGAGTGTCGCGTCCTTTATCGTTGTGTGTTACCATGCTGCTTGCTTGTATGTGTGAATTGGCATCATCTGTTGAGTCCATATATCGTGATATCAAGGATCGGTAGCGCCGACCGATTGTAGCAATTAATGGAAAATTTGGATGAGGAACTGCAACAATACTTTTTATCTATAAAAAAGATGAAAAAATTATTTTAAAAAACCTTTATAAAGTTAATTTTTATATTTAATAGCGTTTTCCTCTCTCTTTATAAGATGGCAATATTTTTCATAAAGAAAACAAAAAACCAAAAACAAATTTAATTAACATATAATTTATTTCGGAAAGTTAAGTGGAATATAAAGTTCCGAAAGGGAGCAAAAGCCCTTCCTTATGAAGTTAAGGCACTTCCGTATAAAATAGAAATTTACACCAACAAATTGTCTATACATTTATGGCTTATAACTGCAAACCTTTTCATCTCACAATTTTTCAAAAGCTGACATAGATTAAATTTTGAACAAAATTTGTTGGACAAAATGTTTCATATTTAGGCTCAAATTTTTAATGATGGAGATCAGAAAACGCTCTAAAGCTAATATAATCATGTCATATACGTGCAAGCTACCTCATTTTCATATGGACGAAAAACGGTTATGGGCCGCAAAGTACTTAGCTCAGTAATGATCAAACAACCCCAAGTCGTACCTATATACAACTCATTACCATGTGAAGCCAACGCGGAGATTTGGCACTTAATCAGACTTAAATGCTCATCGATGGCGATACTCTTTAAGGATTCCGAACAAGGTAAAAGTTTAGAGCAGTCTAGTTTGTTTTCAATGCTTTTACTGTACACACTCCATTGGTACACCACAAATCCAGGATAGAGGCAAGAAAACACAAAATTATCTGTAGAACACATGCGTGCCACCTTTACATCTTCAATAATATTTGGTTCTTCACTATGGCACAATGCTTGATGACCAGAAACGCCAGTTCTGCTCAGTGGAAACACATTAATTTTTCCAGCCATTTCTCCACACCAAAGTTCATATTTACTGAAAATGACAACAACATTATTGTATTTCATAATGATGTGAAAGATAATTAATAAATAAATTACTTACTCATCAAGCATTACAGAGCAAACACTATGCAGTATAAGACCAGAACAAATTTCGGTTAATACAAATGAGCCTTCTGCAAATGCACAATTTGTTGGAGTCTTTGTAGAGTCCACAAGAAAAACACGCCCGTTGTGTAACCCTACAGCTACACGTTCAATGTTACGCAAATATACCAAACTTATCACTGGTGATTTTATAGCTGGATCCAGCATATACGAAAATGTGCGTGTACAGCTTGTAGTACTGTTGAAATATATTTATGGAAAATATAAGCCAGAATATTGATTTTTTTTGGTATAGATTTTTAATGGGATAAAGCATACTTATAGGAATGCAAATTTCCAGCCGTATCCCCCATCCAAATACAATCTTCAATTATACAACAACAAAGCATATTCATTTTGCAATGGCGCGACGTGGAAAGAGAACGAGTATCACTCTTGCTACTAGAATCCGAGCATGGTGAATTATCCATTTGCAAACGATTTGTGCAGCTAATGCTGCTACCTTGAACAAAATTCCCCGATGGCATAACATCCAATATGTCGACCCGTGAGTTGTATGCAGGTAACCAAAGCTCAAACCCGGCAGGCTCATCTGCAAAAGATTTAGAATGATCATTTGTATCATATATACAACAAATTGAATTTTGAAGCGGTATCTACCAAGCCTTTGATTGCATAATTTTTTGACTTATGCGGTTACGACAGATATGTGTGTTTAGTAATAATAATAATAATAATAAGGAAATGGCGGGTTAGGGCGGCTTCCAACCAGACCTGTTAAATAATGATTACTATTCGTAATCATTACCGGTCTCTTTGCTTATTTTCCTCAGAATCCATTTAATGATTGATTACCAATTATGTACTTTAAATTTTTAATGATTATTTTCCAATTGAATTAAAAATAATCAAAAAATAATTATGATTTTTCACGATTATTAAAAATAGTCAAGAAAAATCAAAAACAATTAATTTTCTTGGCCTATTCTTAATTATTTTTGATTTTTTTGAATTTGTTTTATTTTTGATTTTTTTTTTGTTGTAAAAGCACATATGTAGATATGTATGTATAGGATATGAATAAAGTTTCCTTGTACAAATGAATGTTTGTATGTACATACATATGCACTTATAGCAAACACCAAGAACGTACATACATATCTGATGGGTATTAGAAGTAGTGTGCCACCCCACTATAAACAATACTTACAAAATTTCAGACTACATCTTGATACCTTTTTAATATTACGATATAGGCTAAAAGTGTGACGGTCGCTCTTGCGTGTTGTAAAGGTACAACATTTTTATTCACTAATTTGGCATTTTTAATTTCATTTCATTTTCCAAATTAATAAATAAGTGCATGCTGATATATGTATGTATGTACATCAGTCTGGACAGCAAACCATTTGTTTTAAATTTTCTTTGACTATTCCATGATGGTGGTAATTTCGGCCTTTTTTGGCCTGGATGAAGAGCCTAAAAAGTGAAAACTGTGTGTGTGAAGTACTTGTTATAATTATAGAAAATGGGCGCAATTCCAACAGGTCACTGATGACGGATACCGATTCTAACCTGTAAAGGACTTCGGCTATGCGGAACGAAAAATAGTTTTCTTGATTACTTTTGATTATTGTCTATTTTTTTTTTATTTTTAATAATCGTGAAAAAATCCAGATTTTTTAAACTTAAAAATTAATAGTGCCTTTTTTTGAAAACAATTAAAATAATCATTACCGATTAAAAAACCCACCTAGTCAATTGATTGCTTATTACTAATCAAATTTAATAGGTCCGTTTTCAACGCAACGCCTTTCTTTGCCCTCGACTTAATCTAAACTAATATGTAAAAATGCTTGAAAAGAAAGTGTTATTGAATCGATTTTTATAGACTTTCGTTAGAAGAAAGTATTAGTGCACTAACGGGCTAGCATGTTAATATTTTTTTTTTTTTAATTTTCAGAAACCAACCCACTTTTTACTACCTTTATTTTAGAATCAAGTTGATAAAAAACAAAATCAATGTGACATTTGTTACAATTCCATAGAATTTTAGAAATACACGTAAATTTTGTAACTTAAAACGGTTAAATCGAAATTAAACATTTTTGTGGTACTGACGTTAAACCCAAATTTATATTGGCTTTAACTTTGTTTCACTTCACCTCAAATTGAATTTTTCAAGTAAAACGAGAATTGAAAAGCGTGGTGAATTGGTATTATTATGTATGTACATCAGTCTGGACAGCAAACCATTTGTTTTAAATTTTCTTTGGCTATTCCATGATGGTGGTAATTTCGGCCTTTTTTGGCCTGGATGAAGAGCCTAAAAAGTGAAAACTGTGTGTGTGAAGTACTTGTTATAATTATAGAAAATGGGCGCAATTCCAACAGGTCACTGATGACGGATACCGATTCTAACCTGTAAAGGACTTCGGCTATGCGGAACGAAAAATAGTTTTCTTGATTACTTTTGATTATTGTCTATTTTTTTTTTATTTTTAATAATCGTGAAAAAATCCAGATTTTTTAAACTTAAAAAATTAATAGTGCCTTTTTTTGAAAACAATTAAAATAATCATTACCGATTAAAAAACCCACCTAGTCAATTGATTGCTTATTACTAATCAAATTTAATAGGTCCGTTTTCAACGCAACGCCTTTCTTTACCCTCGACTTAATCTAAACTAATATGTAAAAATGCTTGAAAAGAAAGTGTTATTGAATCGATTTTTATAGACTTTCGTTAGAAGAAAGTATTAGTGCACTAACGGGCTAGCATGTTAATATTTTTTTTTTTTTAATTTTCAGAAACCAACCCACTTTTTACTACCTTTATTTTAGAATCAAGTTGATAAAAAACAAAATCAATGTGACATTTGTTACAATTCCATAGAATTTTAGAAATACACGTAAATTTTGTAACTTAAAACGGTTAAATCGAAATTAAACATTTTTGTGGTACTGACGTTAAGCCCAAATTTATATTGGCTTTAACTTTGTTTCACTTCACCTCAAATTGAATTTTTCAAGTAAAACGAGAATTGAAAAGCGTGGTGAATTGGTATTATTACTTTTCCGTAATTGATCCCTACAGTTTTATGAAATATTGATGATTTGTATTTCATTACTTTATAATTAGCATATGCTGTTACTTAAGCTGCTTGGCTAACTTGGTACTAAAAGTGCGGAAGTACCCGGCACTGCCAAATATTAATTAAAACCCTCAATAAACGATAAAGCAAAAAAAAGGAAAGTCGCCTACAGTTTCCCGCATGAGGCTCATCCATTGGTAACAACTACGTATACATAATGGTCAAGGCGCTTTATTATTGAATGGTCGCCTCAAATAATGTTTTAAGTGCCAAAACAAAAAATGTTTGGTTGAAGAAAAATGACATTATGTCGCTTACATACCACGTTGTTCCACTCACTTCGCTTTTTAAAGATTGTTTGGAGCACAAAAAAATACTTAAAAGATTTACCTGTATTTTTTTCATTATGGATAACTGGCGTTAAAATAGAAATCCACCATAAAACGCATTTGAAAAAAATGTCCCTTACAACGTTATTTGAGGCGACCATTCAATTATTTGCACACATACATACATACATACCTTCCGTTGATGCAAGCACATTAAAGGCGCCGCACACTATTTTTTCACTGTGAGGAATGACTATGGCATCCAGCAAATGTATGCACTCTGGGGCAGTGAGTATTGAAACGATTTGGCTTGCCGATGGACGTTTTTTCGGTAAATCATCCCAACATAGCACCATCAAATCAAGACAATATGTTGGAAATTGAATTTCACGTTGCGTAAGTGGTGGACGACTGCCGTCAAGTATACACTCTTTAATGGACTCGTGGCCTTCAAATGGCTGTCGCAGGGTTATGTTTTCATAAATAAACATACCAAAAGAGAAGCAATCAACCTTTAAGGAAAAAAATACACCATTGTTTACATAATGGTAAACATTATACAGAGCCAGAAAAAAAGTTTTGTTAAATTATCCCAGCAAACCATCGGCGTCAGAAATGAATCAGAAAAGAGTCCTAAATTTGAGCATTTATGCTCTTTATGAGTCCGAAATGAGGGTGTTTCCCTTCTTGCGATGGTCGTCCGATATGAGCCGAATTTCATATATCATATGAGCCTGAATAAGAGTCATATATGGCACTTTTCGGGCTCATAAACTGCTCATATTTTGCCTCTTATAAGATACAGATTGGACTCCTATAAGACTCTTGACATCGGAGTCATAAACGACTCTTATATGGTCTTATTTCTAAATCTAAAATTTTTCACATATTTAAGACTCATAGACTCCTAAATTATGAACCCTCCGAGAATGTTTGTAGGGATATAACCATCTTTTTTCAGAATACCGAAAAAAATTGTATGAAAGTTTTATACTAGTTGAGAACCGATCGAAAATTTTTTCGCATTTGAAAAAAAAATTATATAATTTGACAGCTAGCATTTGCTTTCACATAGCCATACAGCGTAACCCCCTGCTTTTTATCGTGACACGACGGTCGGCCGCGTATGCCCATGGGTACACGTCGGATAATCTGATTTCGGTATATATATTTACGGGTATTTGAATACAAATAAAGATTGCACTCGAGTATCATTTTTTTATGTTGAAGCGGTAGATACGAAGCATACTAATGCATCCCATATGAAATGGATTTCATGTTTTAAATTTCCAAATATTCGCCTCTACCCGTAAGGCCATTGCAATTTCATTGTACGATACGGAAGTGTGATGGGGTCGTGGTCGTCATTCTGGGAGTCAAAGCTGGATCGCATTCGTCGTCATAGCTTAGATAGTGACAATTCCGAATCATTTTAACATGTAACGAATACCTGGTTTTGCCTTAAGTATACCTTATAATGAAATTATAATTTTTCTTGCCAAGCGATTTACACATACAATACAGACGCCGTGAATAGAAAGTTTACCTTTTCTGTATACTCTTCTTCTCCATTATAACGTATTATTTCTGGTGCCATAAAACCCTCCGTGCCACCAAATCCTTTTGATCCACTTGGGGCAGTCTGACGGCTTATGCCATAGTCAGCAATTTTTATATGTACGCAATTTTGTGGGGTGTCTTCGCTAAATTTTGAGAATATTAGTCATTTTTTTATTTTTTCCTTATTTAGATCGGCTTACCAATGGGGCTGAGGAAAGTCCCAAACAAGCACGTTTTCTGATTTTAAATCACGATAAATAATACGTCTCCTATGCAGATACTCGATCGCTCGTGCCGCTTGTAAAACTAATATCTGGAAGGTGTGTGGGCCGATATGAGCACCGCTTCGTCGAAATTGCTGTAAAATTGAATCGAGGCCCCCCATCGGCGCGAGTTCTAATACTAATGCTAGGGGTTTAATGCAAATTCCAACCAAGGGAACAATATTTGGGTGTTTTAAAGTCAGAAGCACGGCTAACTCTTGTCTCGCAGTGCAATAGGCTTTACATGCATGTTGTAGGGGATCCCGATCCCATTTACCTAAAGCCACTTTATATGCCATTAAAGCGCTCTGTAAAAGACGAAGACAATAAGCTTAATGTCAATGTTTAACGATAAATATCATACATCTTTAGCTCTGGGTCCTGGTGGCACAGGTTGCAACATTTTCATCGCCACTGCTTTGAAGTTGCGAGTTAATTTCACTTTGCACGTTGCTTTAAATACAAAGCCGAAAGCACCACGACCTAAAAGTGATCCTTTAACAATGTCATCGGAGCTAATACTGTAACGCTCAGGTATATCTGAGAATACGACATCTGGCGCCAACTTCGCCATTTGTATTTCTAAATGTACAGGACATATTATTTTTGTCTGATTATAAACAGACAGTATGCATTCTTCAACCATCCAGCAATAACAAGTATTTAACAATTCTTGCTGATTATAGTTAGGATGACCATCGACGGAAGTGTTTCGTGATGAATTAGTGGAATCAGGACCAACGCCGGAATCAGCATCCGATAGACAGAGGGAGTCCTGAAAAATGCCAAGATGGTTATAATTATTATATTGTATTTTACCCCTCAGACTCTGAAAACTTACTTCTGACCTTCGCTCACGTCTCGCTGTTACATTTATATACGCCGAAAACAAATTATTGGCCCCTTGATCATAAAGGTCACCAAATTTAATTATACTTGGGTTGCCAGTTTTATTTTTATTGATCCCACCAATGCATGCATTATTAATATCACTAGCAGCGTCTTTTATTGCTCCACAGTTAGCTAATGATAGTTTTTGTAAACATTTCGGACATAAAACTAAACGAGTGATTAGAAATCTGCCTTCTGAGGTATGAACAAATCGTGTACCCAGAGCTGGATACCAATCTTCTAGCAGTAAATCAATATGATCTACTGCAAATGCCAACAACTTCGAAATTACAGTAAAATTTGGTTCAATGTGTGCAATTATTTCCGAATCGCCATTTGGCTTTTGTTGATGAGCAGCGATACTGGTAAGTGGAAAATATATTTCCAATATACTGGAGGATGACAAATTTATGTCGCTCCATAACCCATCCAACTTGAGTTTAAAACGATTTGTGGCGTTGCGAAAAGGTTGCGTTGCTGTACTGGCTTGGAATGGAACTTCCCATATTTTAAAAAGTAAGATTGTACCGAAATATAAGGAAACCCCAGTTTGCCACAAGTTCCATTTGGTGCCTTTTTCTAACGAGATGCGCAAGTCGAATTCCAAGCTTTTCTGAAAAAATTAAAAGCGAAGAGTATGATATATTTCATAGTATGAGAATAAATGATTTTTTTTTATATACGCAGTAGTTCTGTTCGCCAACGGCAGTGCGGAACGGTAACGGTGAAATTCGATATTCATGTTCCTTAGAAGAGTATGATATATTTAATAGTATGAGAATAAATGATTTTTTTTATATACGCAGTAGTTCTGTTCGCCAACGGCAGTGCGGAACGGTAACGGTGAAATTCGATATTCATGTTCCTTAGAACTCATATCAAGCCGTTATTTCAAAAAGGTGATAATTCAGTACATAACACATCTATGAGCTTGGTGCTTACTTTAAAACAAATGCATCTATTCGATTATTTGGAAACATACACTGAAGATGGCGGATCGCCGAAAGCATACCATTGACTTTGACGGCTGTTTGTTTTTTCGGTTATAATGAACAATAATGTATAACTCCGTAAAGATAACGTATTCTTTTAAAGGTAGATATTAGAAGGTATGACATTGGCATTATAGTGATGCAATAATATGACATAGGTGCTCAGCGAATAAAGGCCTAACGAACTAACGACTAAAAAAAAATGAAATATTGCCTAAATATTTCATATAGGAATTAGGCGGTTGTTCATAATGAAATAATATCTAACATTTTAGGCATTTCTTCATTAAAATTGTTAGGTGATTCTTCATAATAAAAGAAAGCCTAACAATCAGAAATGAAGAAACGCCTAATTAGGTATTTATTCATTTTTGATTGTTTGGCTTTCTTTCATTAACGTTAGGCGCTTTTTCATTTTGCTAAAAGTGTGATTTCTATTGCTGTTATGCGTTTTTGAGTGATATGAATGCGCTAATAGGGGTGTCAAAATACGCGTTTTGACATTGGTATCAATGGTCCGAAGTCGAAATTTAATTTTTGTGTTTTAGTGAAAAGTTATCAACAAAATACCGAAAATTGACTTAGGTCAGATCCCCAATTCGGGGCGTGATCCATGGTATTTATGTGCAGAATTCCTACCCGCATTGGCGGCCTTCGGCCGCGCTTCAAAAAATAACCCTGGGCTACGCCATTCCAACTCCGGGTGGTTGCCCTGAACGGTGGCAACATGCCACCGTTCCCACTCTATGGGCGGGATCCATGGTATTTTTGTGCAGAACACCTTTCTGAATAAGCAATAAAGATAACATAAAGGAAATAAAAATACAGTGTACATGCATATACATATGTAAATAGCTAATAACATAAGATGAAAATTTGAAATAAAAAATCGCGCGATATAATAATCATTAGTTTCAGGTGATAATAAAAATTAAAAAATCCCGCCCATAGATTGGGAATGGTGGCATGTTGCCAACCACCGTTGAGGGCAACCACCCGGAGTTGGAATGGCGTAGCCCAGGGTTATTTTTTGAAGCGCGGCCGAAGGCCGCCAATGCGAAAAGGTGTTCTGCACATAGATTAATTGTGAAATAAGTCCCAAATAATGGGACTTGTATCATTTTCTTCTAAGAATTTTAATTCGGGTTGTTAGGCCTTCTTTCATTGTGCGTTATTTCATAATGAAAGAAACCCTAACAATTAAGACTTTCTTACATTTTTAAAATTAGGCTTTCCTTCATTTTTGAATTTAGACGTTCTTTCACTTTCTTGTTAGGCGTTCTTTTTTAGGCATTCTTTCATTTCGAAAAATTAGGCGTTAGTTCGTTAGGCCTTTATTCGCTGAGCCGACATAGGTTTGGTAATAATATGATACATTTGGGAACTATTACGTGGACATTTCGAAATTATTTTCTGTATATTTGTTTTGGTGTAGTCTCATACTGTAAAATTTTTTTTTTTTCTTAAGATGCGCACGAGGCCACCTAGTACATACAAAGGTTCTTACATGGTTATCGGGTACGTAAAAGGATTTAATCGCCTCGGTGATTTGATCATCAGCCAGTAATCGTGTTAATATACGAGACCAAAATCCAGAAGGAAAATATGTCATTAAAAGAATTCGCCGCAGTCCCACATCGAAGCCATATTCATTTGTAGCAGATTTTAAAGGTTTAAAGATTAAATTATCCATGTTTATTTCATTCGAGGCACCAGAACTTAAGTTTCGAGCTCGTGAACGATGAAAAACCTTAATATTGTAAGAAATGTTTATGTTTAAATAAAAAAATATTATTTTGAGAGATGTGGCGTGGATGTACCTTAACAATGGTGCCCGCATTAGGCGTGGCATTCTCTTCGTGTGGTAACAATGATGGTATTAATAAAGTGCGTGAATCCCATGTCAATGCAACCTCGAATTTATTCAAAAGACATACTATGTAGCTAAAATAAAAGTATAAACCATTAAAACAGAAAATATTACACTGTCATTGTTATGAGATATCAATTGAGAATTGTCATTATTTTTTACAGTTTTTCTCATTATTATAATCAGCTCGATTCTAAAAAAAACTCCACGCATATATTTTTTCCCATCTCTTCTTAATTTAAATTCCATGCCGCAATCCTTTCAGTTTAACTACATAGTGAAAAAGTAAAATGGGTAGGGAAAATATACGACCCGAATTTTTATTTAGAATTGGGTTGTAGTTATGTATATGCATATTTAGGACATAAAAACATATGCCTTCATAAATTCATGTTTGGAAATAGTCATAGCCCACCTTCGACTACCATTACTTTGACCTTCCGCACTGCGAAATAATAGACCCAAGTCATCCATTTTCATAATACCATTGCGAGCGAATGGATTAATTTCACGTACTGTAACCACGTGTGCTAACATATCGCATAACCATTGTGGATCGAGAAAATAGTAGTCACGTAGCGTAGCATCATCGTAATGTAAAATTACACCATTGTCATGTAGAAACATAGTTGCCTGATTTAATTCTGCGACATCGCGAAAATTTTTGTAGTTATGAAAGCGCATTTCTTCAGTAACGAGTTTACGATATTCATCTGCATTAAGCACAGGATCAACACCAGCAGAACGTAGATTACAGGCAATCACATTTACTACGTCTTCAAGCGCTATGTAGCTGGCTGGAACCTTTTGTAATAAGAGTGGCTCTTTGGAACCAGGTGAACGTAACATAAATGCAGTGTCATAAATCATGTTAGCCAGCAAGCGTATATTATGCATAGTCCTAGAAATATATAGGTATATGTAGTTCAAATATGTACATATGTATAAGGGTATTTTTTAAATAATAAAATAAATAAAAAACTTCAAACTACACATTTCGTAATTGAAGTCAACACTTTCTACATCAATATTTCGTCCAAAAGGAGTAAATCACTCCAAGAGGGATTTGCATTTGAAAGTTTGTGTTTTTTCTAATGCCCCTACCATGATCCAATAACACAGGTCGTGTTAATAGACCAGTAGTGGAATTCACTAACTTCGATCACAACATTCGCAATCGACATTTCGTCCTAACCGATATTTATCATGATATTGGTAGTCACTAACTATTTTTTCTCGATTTTCGCTTATTCGCAATCAGCTGTTTCGCAAACTAAACGACACACAAATTGCAGTTGTTTTCTATGTCGTTAAATAAAATGCACATAATTTGAATTTTTTATTAAAATTTGGAATAATAATACTATATCCATATTATTATTATTAAAAAATGGCATTTGATCACTTAGAGTATGTTTTATCGCAGGATGAGAAATCTTTTGACGGCATCGTTATAGATAAGTTAGTGAATCGCATATTCCATAGTGCAAGCGACCGAATCGCTATTGAAAATCTCGAAAAATCTAACCGAATCGAATCGCTGTAAGTTAGTGAATTCCACTAAAGCTGATTTTTATTTCTTTCTCGAGCTTTGACAGTTCACATATTTTTAAGTGCGATTTTGACTATAAACTCACGAATTACAAAAACAAAGTACATGGAAAATGTTTATGCCGTTATGGTTGGATCATGGCTAATGCTAAAAACAAATGAAAATATGACTATTATTCAATAATAATCGCTTTTCAGCCATGCTCGCAACATATAACTTTTAACAAATGCACATTTCTCTGCTTTTTCTTCCTTTCATTGCTGCGTTGTAGTTAACAAAGACGGGAACTTTTTTAATATATTTAAATGATTATGTTTATACGCTTTTTCGGTATTTGTTTCCTTTGGCACTCAACTACTAATTAATTAGCTAAAAATATGATAGGGGTGTCAAAAGACGCGTTTTGACCTCAGTATCAATGATCCGAAGTCGAAATTTCATTTTTTTGTTCAAGTGAAGAGATATTTGCAATCAAAGTTCAGAATTTTCTGTCATTTTCATGTGGTTGTTGTAATCACAAATTACACTGTGAGAAAAGAGGACATCACCGTGGCGGTAGCCACGGCTATGGCACACACTCGGAGTTGGAATGGCGTAGCCCAGGGTTATTTTTTGAAGCGCGGCCGAAGGCCGCCTACTCCGAAAGGTGTTCTGCACATAAAAAACATGGATCGGGCCCCTAAATCGGGATTTGACCTGGGTAATTTTTTGGTTTTTTGTTAATAACTTTTCACTGGGTTTTTTAAATCGTTACAAGTAACGCAGTCAAAATTAGTCGTTAAAAAAAAAAGTATTATAGAAACAGGCTACTGTTCCTTAACTATAAAGTCGATGATGCACAATCCTAAACATCGCAAAACTTGTGTGACTGCTTTGTTGTTGCGCTACAGCATTTATACACAGCGTTGCCGTTTTGATACAAGTGTATCAATTTGGATACACTTTTTTTTCAAATTCGTGTTTTGATACTTAGATACTTTTTTATCATGAAAGTGCCTATTTTGATACATTTTCCATATTCTTTTTCATTCATTTCCAATTTGAATAAAATCCATTTTCCAAATCAGAAAACGTTTTAAATTTGACAATATTGCGTTAAAATGTATTTCTTCAATAGATCCTGAAAAAATAACTAACGAAAATAATTTTGCCTCTTTCCTCACACTTTTAAACGCGTTTCCTCACTTGTACAAAAATGAAAAAAAGATGATATATGCACGCAGTACAAATTATTGCAATTAGAAAAAAATTCGTTATATTTAGATGATATTGAAAAATTTTGGGGAAATGCAAGTAATTTGAAAAACGCAGAAAAGTTTCCATTATATACCCAGCAAACCATCGGCGTCAGAAATGAATCAGAAAAGAGTCCTAAATTGGAGCATTTATGCTTTTTATGAGCTCATTTATGAGTCCGAAATGAGGGTGTTTCCTTTCTTGCGATGGTCGTCCGATATGAGCCGAATTTCATATATCATATGAGCCTGAATAAGAGTCATATATGGCACTTTTCGGGCTCATAAACTGCTCATATTTCGCCTCTTAAAAGATACAGATTGGACTCCTATAAGACTCTTCTAGGACGCTTATCGGGCACATTTTTGACTCTTATTTGAAACATATTTTGCTACAAAAACCTTCCTTTTTGAGAAATTTTTCCTAATGCATCAAACTGGTTGAAAAGCAAATGCTTATACATAGTTTCAATAATTTCATTTATTGTACAAAAATATATGTAAAAAATGTGTAATTTTTCGGAACTATAACAAACATGTAATATTGAACAGTCCAGAAAACTAAAACAAACATAATTTATTTATTTCTTTTTTTTTTTTTTTTATCTTATCACTAACTTCTTTAATTGAACAAATGAAATGATAAACGCGCAGAATTATAGCACGATTGTGATGGTTCTGTGATGTCTTTGTGCGACTGAAATTCGTCAACATAAATTTAGTCTTATAACAGCGGTCCAGCTGAATGTGACGGCATTTTTTTTGAATATTTTTGAATTTGTTTCAAAAGTTATGAGTCTACCTCATAGCTCTGTGGCGGCTGAACCAATTTTTTCACAATTTAATATGGTGAAAACAAATTTAAAAAATAAGTACAACATAGAAACGGCTGAAGTTATTATGTTTGCGAAGCAAATTAAAAATGAATATGAGTAAAGAATATGTTTTAAGTTTTTTTATATGTACAGATGCATAATTTAAGCTTTTGTCAACATAAAGAACTATGTATTTCATGAATCTTTTGTAGGAATGTTTAATATACATACGTATTCATAATATTTTTTACTATTCAGATATATATTAAATGGAATTAATTTGATGTGTCCGTTGGAAAAAATTGTTTTTCAATAGATTTTATTATTATTATTATTATAATTTCTTAAAGTAAAAATTAAAATAGGTATTAGTTGCTATTTATGAGTTTGATACTTTTTGATACTTTTTTGGCTCAGAAACTGATACATTTATTTCGAAGGTCACGGCAACGCTGTTTATACACCTGATCTTCTTCTTGGTTTTGTTTGTTTTTCGCGTTGCTTCTGCTCGTGCAGGGCGGTTAATATTTGCGCCGTTTTCCTTCGCCACAGAAGCATGACTCAATAATTTATTTATATAGTTAAGTCATGCACAGAAGAATAAAGTGAGAAATAAACAAGATTAGGAATAAAATAAAGAGATCAGCTGTAGTGGTAGCGCTGCCACTTCGTTCTAATTAAGGTTTATATATTTTAAGTAAAAATTATGATTAGAGTCGACTTTAAATCTTAGTCGGGTTACTTTTATATTATTATATTATTGTTGAACGTGTATGTTTGTATTCTTTATGCAAACTATATACATTAAAAATGCCGACTGAATGTAAAGAATGTACGGCTAAATTGGTCCAAGTAGACGAAATGATAGCATGCTCTGGTGGGTGTGGCTATAGCTTTTGTTTAACATGTAGAAACGAGGTTAAAATGATCAGCGAAAATTTGAATTTGAAATGGTTTTGTAATCAATGCACTTTATCGGACACTAATACAAAGTTCATTGAGATTAAACACTTAATCAATAAAAGCGAAGAAGCGAAATAAAAATTACCCCATGTCAAAGAAATTGTTGAACAAATGTTTAACAATAAATTAAGTCAGTTAAAAGCTAGCATTACAACGGAGTTTAACAAGCTTGTGGAGCACAATATTGCAGTAAAAGTAACCGAAATGAAAAATGATATTTTGAAAGATATATCTAGTGAATTTAAAAAGAGTAATGAAATGGTTAGTAATTTGAATGTAGCGCCAAACGTGAATAATGTTACTAAACCAAAAAACAAAACTAAGAAAGCAAAAGAAACTAAGGATGCATTAAAAAAAGTAGTTGAGCCAACTGATGGCCTTGTCAGAAAAGTCAAGGAAATAAATAAAGGAGCTATAATTGTTGAGTGCATAAACACGGATACTCGTGAGCAAGTGCAAAAGAAAGTAATAGAGTGCTTTTCCTATTTACTAATTTAATGTAATTAAGAAACTGAAGCGTAATTAGGCAGACTTCCATTTAAATTATTGACTTTTAGTAATAAATGTATTACTTTTTATACTATGTATATTAGAAAAAATGAATAAAAGTGGCAAGTTCCATTATTAAAGAAATTAATGATTAATGCAAAGTATCACAAAAGTGTCGCATTGCAAACTGATGTTTAGGAATTCAATAACAAGGATATCAAAATAATAAATTACGAAAAATCTAGAAAAATTTGTTTAAATATTCGGTTTATCCTTAAACTATTTACTCACCGGCAGCTAATTTCTATTGAATCAATTACTCTTGGTAGCCCAATTTTTTCTGCATCTGGTATCGCAATAAACTTTTCACGGATGATCTGCTGCAGCTCTTCTGCATGTTGCGCGGAGATCGTTTCACCGACAGCATCAAAATGGGTACCAACAATAATTACGGCTGAATTTGGTGCGCGGGCCTGGTCAATAATTAAAATTTAAACGACAGCTTTTTATGAACAAAAGGAGCTAACTCTACAAAATGTGTTAGTGCTGTACCAGCCGATGTGATAAATTACAATATCTCAAAGACATCTCCAAAGCTAGGAGAGGGAAAAGCAGAAGGATGTGTAGATGTTAACTCAATTAAGCAGACAGCAAATTAAGCTCTTAGCTATCCAGACTGTGGTGTGCAGGCCCATAGCACAAACCAACTGTGCATCTGCCCGACGGAGCAGACTCTTTTAACACCAACTTAACTCTGGTCTTGCTCTATTGAAACCACTAGGTTTATGGGACTTAAAAGAGATGGCAATGCTATGTTAGGAGAATCATCTGTACACCAAGAACAAAATCTTTTAGTAGAACGAAAAAAATCGATTGAATGAGATTTGAACTCAATTTCCAAAAGATCCATAAATGTTTTGGACTGAAGCAGGTTTCATTACAAGTCAATATTGGCGTTGGGCTAATTCTTTTTACAAGAGGGAACTATGTAAGTCACTCACTTAGCTCAGTCGTCCTGCTTTCAATACCGATTTTTCTTTTGGGTCAGTTTGTGTATCCATCAATATAGGGAAGGTTCTGAATAAAAACATTGTTTTCGTATATTAAATAGCATATTGATTTGGCGGTTGAATAAGATCTTTGTGAGCAATATTTTGAGTTCTTTTCCCCTAATTTGATATTCCGTTCCCGGACAACAGGTGTATATGTGTATATTGATAACCTCGAGATTGACATCTACAATGTTGTCCCTTAGGATGGCTATCTGATTAAAATATACGATATTGCACGGATTGATGGATAATGAACGCCAGTCTATCCCCAAGTTCTTTCGATTGATCACACCGAAGCTTTCTCTAGTGAATGGCACCTAGGAATAGTGGTCTTGGCTTATACTCTTGATGGTTCTGGACTTCAAAGTAGAATTAGGTAGATGAGGGGAAGGCTGTCGCTCGGTTTACGTGCAGAGGGCCATGCAGCTTAAGGCATGGCAATATCACTCATTAATCGGACAAGAAACCCCGAGACGTTCCGATGTTCAGCGATATTGCCAAAAGACAACCCACTATAACAGAGATATCCGTTTATTTTTTAGCAAAATATATGTACCAACTGCTGTAATAGGAATGAAACAATGGCACACTAGAGACTAATCAATTTTAGTTAGTGTGCAGTAATAGTGCAAAGAATGTACATAGGAAACTTTGATTATTAGTTCAGGGAGGCAAGGGTGTAAATATTTAATTTTTCTAAATGCTTGCCAACCATTCTCTCCTCGCTCTTACTTGTATATTTCCTAGCCATTGCAGTATTTCAACAAGTCCTCTACGTCCATCAGTTATTTTCCATAGAACTAAATATAAACTCCGCTTTGATAGAAAATATTGATGAGTTGCATAATATCTACAATGAGAAACATTAATTTCAAATAATATATGTTCGATGTTATGAACGTACTCTGTTTGCCCGCCAAAGTCCCAAGTTCGAAACGTTACAGGCCCATAAGAACCGGGTGCTTTCTTGCGTTTCTCACATATCCAAGTGCCAATATCCACACCAACAGTCGATATATTCCCTACTCGATTCCCTTTAGGAATATTACGTACATGTCCCATACGTTTAGCCCAGTTATTTTCTGATGCTCGTGTTTTTTGTGACCCGCCTCCTTGCCGCAACAGATCTAATAGCGTCGTCTTACCAATACCTTGAACACCTACAACCATAAGCTTCATTCGAGCATAAGTCACAGAATTTTCATAAATCGACTTCAAAAAACCAATGATATCCATAGTTTTGTACTTTTTACTTTCAATCATAGATTTGAGTGGCTCTTGCAGTAAGCACCCGCGAGTATTTAAATTCCACAAGCGTGAGAGAAGACCAAGATGTGGTGGAAGATCGGTGATGTTAACATTGCCACTTATATTTAGCACACTTAGGCTACTTAACTCATGTAATGAGGTTGGAATTTCCTATAACAAAAAAAAAATAATTATTATCATTACATTTAAATACTAACAAGTGATGTTATGCAAGACTTCACCTTTAAGCAATTATTACTGATATCTAGCATAGACAGGTTTGGAAATATTAATTTCGACTTTGTTACACCAACAACACTCCAATCTGCATCATCCGACTCGTTGAACAGTGTGGCTACATCATCAGTGGAGAGTTGTATGCGCGTAAAAAGATTATCGGCCAGTATGAGAGTGCGCAGTGACTCCAATCTCAAATGACGACGGTGTCGGCAAACAGTTTTTAGTACCGTACTGCGAAATGAGGTTGCTCTACCACTTACTACCGGTTTAGCAACCGAGAGAGCTTCTTCAGCTGTATCATTGTGGATATTATCTACAAAACTGTAACAAAGCAAATGCGGGTCGAAATCGGTGGTAATGCGAGGCAAACTGGGCCAACAAGAAATTTCATTGTGACTTAAATCGAGTTGTTTAAGGGTTAATGGATAGCTCGTGACGTGTCCCATTGACCTAAAAAAAAAATTAACATAGTAGTAATAAATGCGAACAACTATATATAAGTTCACCTCAAACTGTTGTAGGACATATTGAGCCGAGTCAAATTGACCGCTAAACAAGGTAAAGCAGCCGGTATGCTAGTAAAGAGATTATTCGCAATATTTAAACTATTCAAATTTGAAACGCCTTCTTCTTTTTTTGATATGTTCCATTTCAAATCATTATCAATTATTTCCAATGAGTTTGACCAAATATTACGATGCATAACTTGATGAAAGCTCAAAGTTCGTGGCTTTATATTATGGGTTTCTGTGGAATCAGAGGCTGCAAATGTTTCCAACTCCGACTTCTCCAAGCTAAGCTGAGATGCCGACGACTTCAAAATACAAAATATTCACAATTTAAAATATAAAATGAGTAAAGTACAATACTACCTGCATCGGTGGCACTGGTAAATCTTTCAACAAATTGAAAGCTATATTCAAATCTCTTAATTTTGGTGTTTTCCACATAGCGAATGGCAATTCTTGCAATTTGTTATTAGATATATCTAAAATTGTAAGCGATGGCATGTGAAATATTTCAACTGGTATTGAAATTAGACGATTATCCTGCATGAAAAGCTCTTCTAGTACAGGACAATTATATGCACATTTGCCATAAGTTGGGGTTTGTGCAGGCGTAGGAGGCAAGCTAGTGATTTTATTCTGTGCAATATTTAGATATCTGTATTATAGGATAATTATAAAATTATCAAATATAAAAACTAGTTTACAATTTCTTATATACTTACTTCAAGCTAACTAATTTGAAAATTTCCGATGGAAGGGTGGCTAAATTATTATGTGAGAGGTCAATTCGTGTTATAGCAGTCAGAGCCACTTCATTGACCATAGGATGTCTCTGCAGTTTGGGATTCAATTGTAGAACACCATTAACCATCCAATCGATTCTACGTACAACACAAAATTTATATTAATGAAAAAATTACATACAGAACAAGTAAGAAAGGTTAAGTGCGGGTAAAACTAAACATTATCTGTCTTGAAAATTTTCAGACCCAGTTATATACTCAGCTGTATATTTTCAATAAAAAATATCACGTATCCTCTAGACAGCAATGAGATAGGAAATAAGAAAAAATTTGCATATGCAAAGTGATACCATAAACCTTAAGCAGGTAACAGTTCTACTTCAGTTTACTGTAAAATGTTCAAGTTTTACTTGAAGTATTTATTAACTACCTGATCTGTATTCTCCCATTTTCTTATCTCAATACCATACTCGCAAAACTTGTTTGCCGACAACTATATTTCGTCTAGCGCCGTTACTGCGCACAACTCCGCGCAACCCAGTCTCCCAGTGCGAAATGGTAATGTGTAGGAATGTATTGATGGTACACCACTTGCTCTTTGGCTGGAATTCACTAAAAACAACGCTTAATTGAAAACGATAATTTCGTAATGTTTGCATGTTTGAAAACAAGCGTTCACATGCGTCTACGCTTATACTCTTAAAGTCATGCATGACGAATGTTCCGACTGAGACAACATTATAAAATGTGTTATGAAGTTTGTATGTGAAAACATGAGCTCAAATTGAGAGAGTACAATTTTACTTTAAACATATACATATCTACATAGGTATGTACTTCACATTATGGGGGTTCTTACTAGAAGATTACATAGTAGAATAGATCGGCTGCAAACCTAATTTGTATACCTTCCATGAACATTAAATGGTATTATAACTTTGGTCCGATGTTTGTAAGTATTAGGAGAAGAAGAGATAGACCCACCCATTAAGTATACAGAAATGATCAGGACGACGAGCTGCGTTGATTAAGCCATCCATCCGTCCGTCTGTCTATTGGAACACAAACTTGTCCCTCAATTTTAGAGATATCTTGATGAAATTTGGTATGGAGTCGCCATTTTGTATTATATTAATCATTTGTCGGAACCTGTAAGATCGGACCAATACAACGCATAGCTCCCATACAATCGACTCCTCCGATAAGCGGGTTTTGGCCTAAAACTCTCTTATCCGGACAAACAGCAATTCGATGCTCCTTACTACCGCACAGGGTGTCTTTGATGGGGGTGACTGCGCCTTGCACTCACCAGCGCCACCCCAAAGCGTCGACTCGTAGGTGCGCATGCGCCCTCCACTCCCCCGTTGGGGGGTGGGGCCTCCTCGTGGTGACACCTGGTAACGCTTCGGCGGCAAATTCGAGCGGCGACCTTCTTTCCCTCATCCCAAAGCCTTGTATCCTCACTCTTCGTTTCTCCTCCCCCCCCCCCCCCTTCCTTTTAGAAAGGGCTGGATCAAGGTGTAATACGACCCGTGCCGAGGATCAGCCTGGCTGGGGGCCCTCAAATAGCCCAGTCGCTAACGGAGTGCATCGAATACCGGGCGCCCTTCGATGCTATTTAGCCTTACCCGGGCATTGCGGATCTCTGCCCGGGCGGACCTTTCCCTTTCTCCGCAACTCGTGGGATTTGAAGAATGGAAAGATATAATATTAATAATAATACTAATAATAAGGAGAGCGGCTCTCCAAAAAAATTGCCGACTGGAGCTTGCTCCTCGAAGACCACGGCTCGTCCGGGTCTTTAAAAACAAGCTGAGCGTACTGCTCAGCGATTCGCTGCCGCTGCGGCAGCAAGACAAAGAAGGGCTGAGAGAGCATCCAGCCCGCTTCGTCCAAACGTCAGCACCTCTCTTGGAGGGGGAGCTGGTCGGGAGGCTCAAAACGCAGCCGCCGTCCTTCCCTCGGCCCCCATTGGTAAGCCTGTCATTCAGCGACTAGCGTCTGATGGGCCTGCTGATGTAGGTTCTGGGGAAGTGGGGACGGCTGGTGTTGGGGCCAAGGACACTATCCAAGGTAGAGCCGAGAGTACATCCGGCTCGAGCAGCCCAAAGGCCAATGTCTCTCGACAGGGAGGCACTGACCGGGTGGTCTCTGGTGCAGTCACCGCCCATCCCGTAGCCTCCACCAGCAAGGCTGCCTTTCAGCGTGAAGCGTCAGGTAAGTCATCTGGTGGGGTCTCCACGGATGTGGGGGGGGTCTTCTCACCAAGACAAGCGCGCGGCCGGTCGGATCCTACGCAGAAACGCCACCTCACCGATAAGGGAGGCTGATGTCTCTGCGGAGGACTGGGCGAAGGTGCAGCGGGAGCTTGAGTGGGCAAGGCGTACCTTTCCGAACTTCCGCGTTGACTGGGTCGATAGTGAGGCAACCTCGAAGCGTCAGCGGTCAATGGAAGATACGAACCCAACGGTACCGAAAAGGGCCAAAATACAAGGAGGCTGGACGCGGTCCTTCGCCGAGATCGCCAAGGATCAGAAGATCATTGGCGTCATAGATGAGAGTAGCGCAGACGGCAGGATCCCCAAACAGCAATGGAAGTGGATCGAGGCCGCGCTCGCTACGGTGGCCGTGAAGGTCATAAAAGACAACCCCGGGCCACTGCCATCATTCAAAGATGCAGGGTGGTTCCAGGGGAACGTCAAGCTTATTGCTTGCGATGACGAAAGGTCGGCGGTACTGTACAAGGCCGCCGTCTGTTTGATAGGGGAGGTATATCCGGGTGCGAGGCTCAAGGCGGTCGATGCACGGGATATTCCCTCGAGGCCGAGAGCCAGAGCCTGGGTTCCAGTGACGCCCCCGGACCCAGCAGACATCCTGGAGATTCTCCAGGTGTACAACCCGGGTGCAGTTACCCCGAATTGGAAAGTGGTGAACGTCGAGAAGACGGAGAAGGCCACGATGCAGATCGTCCTGCTACTCGACAGCGCAAGCGTCGGTGCACTGTCGAAGAATGATTACAAGGTGAGCTACGGCTTTAAAAACATCAGCCTTCGGGTTTATAAGGCTGACGTAGAATCCCTTGTCAATCTTGAGGCTCTGGAGGCGGGTGAACCCCCCAGCGAGGAGGAGATGGAGGTGGACGAGGCGAAGGCGCCGGAACCTAGTGGTGGTTACGACTCATCGAGCTCGGACGGTAGTCTGGCTCTCAGGAGAATTTACTCCGAGAGTCAGCTTCTGAGCGATGGGGAGTCGGACGCGACGCGACGCTCACGGAGGAGAGCGCCAAAAAATTATGATAAGGGTCCTCCAGATCAACCTTCATCACAGTAAAGCAGCTTCAGCTGCGCTTCTACTGCGCCTGTCCGCAGGTGTAGTAGACACTGTTTTAGTCCAGGAGCCATGGATCACTGGTGAAAGGATCTGTGGGTTGCGGACGCATGGCTACAAGCTTATTTGCACTCATAACAAGGGTAAGCCACGTACATGTATTCTAGCTAAGTCTACTCTTAATGTTTTTCTTCTTCCGCAATGTAGTGATGGAGATCTGACAGCGATAAGCGTCGAGGGGCTGGGTAGGAGGTGCACGTTTGCGTCCTTCTATCTGGCTCATGATCACCAGGGCCCATTACCACCAAACAACTTCCGGGAACTCGTGAGGCGCTCAAACCCGCGGGATGAAATGCTGGTACTCGGAGGTGACGCAAATGCCCATCATGCGCAGTGGGGCAGCACTGATACAAATGACCGGGGTGAGTCTCTTTATGATTATCTTCTAGGCACTAATCTAGGTATATGTAATAGGGAAAGCGACCCCACCTTTATCACTAGAAATAGGGAGGAGGTCCTTGACATTACCCTAGTCACGGACTCCTTCAGTGATCAAATCGAATCTTGGAAGGTTCTAAGCGAACACTCCTTCTCGGACCACAGGTACATTAGCTTCAATGTATCGCAAACTCCCACTAGGCCTAAGGTTTTTTAGAAATGTTAGAAGAACAAACTGGGGCTACTATAAAAAGATCATCGTTAAAAATCTGCCAAACTGGGTACAAACCCCGACTAACATTTCTGAGCTTGACGGGCTCGTAAACAATTTCAGTCAGCTTTGTAGGGCTGCATTAGATAGGGCCTGCCCAAACAGGAGGGCGGCGAAAACCCGCAAACCACCATGGTGGTCGTCTAATCTCGAGGAGCTTAGGAAGTCCAGTAGGACGGCTTTTAACAAAGCAAAGCATGACGGTCATGAGGAATCATGGGCGGACTATAAGGCGAAACTTAGCTTGTATAAGAAAGCTATTCGTAAGGAAAAGCGATCATCTTGGGAAGATTTCTGCAGCCAGATTGAAACCACATCTGCCGCCTCCCGTTTAAGGAAGGTGTTATCGAAATCCCCAACTCAGTTAAGCTATGTCCAAAAGCCTGATGGGTCTTGGACGGAGACATGTACAGAGACCATAAACTTGCTTATGGATACACATTTTCCGACATGCGAAGGCGCGTCTCAAAATTTCGCTATCGGAGGGCTACCCTCTGATAAACTTTTGAAAGAAGTCGTAGATGATCGAAAGCTAGACTGGGCCTTATCTACCTTCAAACCCTATAAGTCACCGGGCCCAGATGGAATATTCCCGGCTCAGCTTCAACACACTGCCTCAATCATTAAACCCTGGTTAAAGATGATGTTTTTAAGTTGTCTGAGGCTCAAATACGTACCGGAATCGTGGAGGGAAGTCAGCGTGGTCTTTATTCCTAAAGCAGGGAAGCCCTCTCACACAAAACCAAAGGACTACAGGCCAATAAGTCTGTCCTCTTTTTGTGCTTAAAACGTTTGAAAGACTCCTGGAGGACTATATCCGGAGGCTGATTGACCCATCGTCTCTATCGCATGCCCAGCATGCCTATACAAAAGGCAGGTCAACCGACACTGCCTTGCACTCGCTGGTGTCAGTCATTGAAAGGTCGCTTGACCTCAGGGAGTACGCACTGGTGACTTTCCTTGACATAGCGGGCGCCTTCAACAACGTCGTTCCAACTGCAATCACCTCGGCCCTAATGGACCTACGGGTGGACGCGTGCGTTGTGGAACTTATCTACAATCTGCTTACGGATCGGCGGATAAAAACTGAGCTAGGCGGGAGCGAAATCCACAGACTCGCAAACCGAGGCACCCCGCAGGGTGGCGTTCTCTCTCCACTTTTGTGGCTGGTTACTGTAAGCCAACTTTTACGTCTCATGGAATCAGAAGGCCATCAATTGATCGCGTATGCTGATGACATCTGCGTCATTGTAAGGGGAAAATTCCCGCAAACCCTCTGTAATTTAATGGAAGGGGCACTATCCACAATATCATCCTGGGCCATGAGCTCTGGCCTGGAAGTGAACCCTGATAAAACCGAGTTAGTTCTCTTTTCGAGGAGATACAAGATACCAAACATAATACCACCAAGAATCGGGGATACGTCTCTAGTTCTGAGTGATAAGGTCAAGTACCTGGGGGTTATTCTAGATAGAAAACTGCTCTGGAATGACCACATAATGGATCGATCCATAAAGGCAGCTGCGGCGCTTTTCTCCTGCAAGAGGGCAATTGGTGCCTCCTGGGGGTTCTCCCCTAAGGTGGTTCACTGGGTCTTTACGGCTACTGTACGCCCGATTCTCCTATATGGCGTTTTGGTCTGGTGGCCTGCACTGGCCAAAAGCACCTATCTTAAAATGCTGCAAAAAGTGCAAAGAAGCTCGGAGCTATGTATAACAGGGGCTCTCTGTTCTACTCCCACCGAAGCACTTAACACAATACTTTACCTACCACCCCTTGACCTTGTGGCGAGGGAGGTTTCTGTTATCTCGGCTCTACGTATACGGGAAACGGGTATCTGGTCAAATGGAACTTGTGGGCATGCCACCATCCTGGGTGCATGCGCCCCTGTCCCAATACCAGCTTTCACTGACTACTGCACATCAAGGAATGTATTCCTTAAGAACTATACAGTGTTAATACCAACGCGACAAGACTGGGATAGTAGGCAGCATCTTGTCTCGAACGCTGTAAACATTTTTACCGATGGCTCTAAGCTTGACCGGATCTGGGTCTAGAGGTCTCTTTCCGCCTTCCGGATCACTGCAGTGTATACCAAGCGGAAATGCTGGCAATACACAGAGCCGTAAGCCATCTGGCTACTGTACCCAGTGATGGCAAACGGGTCTTCATTTTCTCAGACAGCCAGGCCGCACTTAAGGCCCTGGGCTCATTCGTCGACAATTCAAAGTCGCTCACTGAATGCCGCAGATCTCTTAACGAGATGGCTCAGCACTTCAGTATCAACCTTATATGGCTACCTGGTCACAGGGATATTGAGGGTAACTGCAGAGCGGACGAGCTGGCCAGAAGAGGTACCACCGACCACATCCTTCCCGGAAATGACTCGGTAGGTACACCTATGGCCTCCTTCAAGCTCCGTGTGAGCACGAGCACTATAAGATCTGCAAACGAGAAATGGTCGGCAATCTCAACTTGCGAGACATCCAGGCTAACCTGGCCCTCATATGATAGAGGGCGCACTAAGGAGCTTCTTACCCTAAACAAACCTACGGTAGCATCACTTATAAGGGTTCTAACGGGGCACTGCCTAATTGGCACTCACGGTATTAGATTGGGAGCGACAACCTTAGACTACTGTCGCAGTTGTAGATGTATCGAGGAGGAGGAGAGTGTCCAGCACCTCCTGTGCCAGCACTTGGCAGGCGGCGGTTAGCCTTTCTAGGGCAACCATTTCTAGTAGACCTCTCTGAAGTCTCTAGATGTGAGGTCAAGGTTCTAGCTAAATTCATTGTCTCCACGAAGTGGTTCGATCATCATGTATAGGCGAGGAATGGACTCTCTTGTTTTCGAGTCCGTATAGGGTATCACAACGGGCTCACTGGTGGCCTAAGTGTCGGGCCTTGTAATATTCGAGGAACGATTCTGAATATAACCAGGTGCGCATTTGAAACTTGCGCCGAAGAATCATTTTATCATCTTTTACCTCGAAGAACTCTGCCAACTGTTGGAGTAAGTCTGACACACACTCAGATATTAAATTAGGTTTAGACTGCAACCACTGTCTTGCCTTTCCTTTAAGTTTGTTCATGAGCAGCATTCGTTGAAAATTTTCATCCAACATGTAAAGCGACGTTAAATTTCTAAATTGCTAGACCCATATAGTAAAATCAGCGTCGTCGTTAAATTCTGGCAAAAATTCTCTTTACGACATCAAATGGCAACTCAGTAACAGCAGCGTCAGCTTCTTGTGCTTGTGTGTTAATTTTTCTTAATAGCTGTTCGTTTTGGCTAGTAAGAAGTTCGCACTGTATTTTTATATTTTTCAGCTCAGCTTTGAGTGCTTGAATTTCGTCGTTGTCGAGTGCAATTTCACCGCTGCTAGCGCCTTCAGGTGGCATCGGGCAATTTCCGCGTATTGTGTGCGGCACCTCGTTTAGACGCTTCACCAAGTCGGCCTTCGTTCCGCTCGTTTTAAGGTTTACACACTTCAACCACTCTTTTAACTCGGTCGTTGTACGTGTGTCCATACCAACCAATAAGGATCGAACATTTAAAATAGTTATGCGTATTCATGAAAGGTATAAAGACATCAGACATGGCATCACAGCATGGGGAACGTCAAAAAGCTGCAGTACAATACAACAGAGTCAATATAATATACTAAAATCTCTAGCAAAGAAGAAAAACGTCTATTCCAGGAACATCTCGCTAAACAAAGAGCTAAAAATACTTAACGTTAAGTCCATTTTCAAGCTCACTATCTTAAATGAATTTTACGATGAAAAACTATTTAGGATTCCAATTGAGCACTCCCACGGTACCCGCAGAAATGTTGAAAACAGACTGAGAGTACCAAAGTTCCATAACCACTACTCGAAAAGTACGTTACCCGTCTTAATGCCGACATTTCTAAACGAATTGCCCAAGAATCTCACCAACTTGCCAAAAGCACAAAGCAGAAAAATGTTATTAAAAAAATACATAGAAAGCGTGATATAAAAAATATATTATGCAATGTAGTAAGATAATGTATAAACTATAATAAGAAGAAAATGTAACAGAAAGATAGCAGTCATCAAGACATGTTAAGTATTTAAGTATTTACCTACAGAAAAGCGTCGAAGCTTCGTGGGTTCACTTATAATATTATAATGTCTGTCAAAAATTGTAAAATTGTTAAATTAGCTTAATAAATAATAAATAAATAAATAATAAATAAACTTCGGCACAGCCGAAGACAGCCCTTCCCTTACTTGTTTTTAAGTTTTTGCGTTTCACGAAATTATTATTCACTTACCGCACGAATGACAACTGAACATTAGTATTGCTATGCCAATCAATAATAGTTGCCACATTGGGAAACATTTCGCTATATGATATATTATTTACTGATGGTGAAAACACATTTACTTCAACAGGCGTTGGCAGACATTTCTTGTTAATTTTATAGTCTGAGTCAGGATGAACTCGCTTAGACAACAATTTATTTAATATTGCCTCATCATTAGAAGTAACGGCAACACTTAATGCACTGCCCTTGTCATCACGAGCACCATACCTAAACACAAATTATAAATAAATAAATCTTGTGATGGTATAAAATTACTATTCTATATTATTTAAAAAACTTACTTCAACAGCAGTTCAAGTATAGGGAGAGAACGTTGCTTACATGCCTCTGCAATAGGAATATTACTCAATCCATAAATTTCTTCAATACACTTTGGATCGTTATGATCTTCCACCGGCTTAGCCATAATATTTGGATCGGCTCCATGTTGCAGTAATAACGAGGCGACATCGACAAATCCTCCTCGAACCGCTGCCAGGAGAGCAGTTTCACGAGCGGCCCCGCAAAGCAAATTCAAATTAACAGGACATTTTTCACATTCGTTTGCTTCCTAATGGTAATAAAAAAAATTAAATTTTGTATAATTTCTCATCGAAAAATCCAACAAGCATTTCTGTAGATCGCATAAATGAGTTCGGAATTTGGCCAAAGTACTCAGCGTTTTCTAGTATGTAAAAAGGAAAGCTGCTTCCAGAAATGTATTCTTACAAAATTTTTATATTTTATAGAATGTGTATCCTATTTAACAGAAGATCATTGTTTAATTGTTTTAGTTGTAAGAGTTCATATAACATATTATGGGAGCTGAATTATAATGGTGATATTGTTGTTGCAGTACTTCGCTCTTTATGCAAAATATTATGAGTCCCCTTAACGGTAGGAAACTGGAAGTCTCAAGTTTGCTAATGAAATTAACAATATGGGGAAATTGTGAACAATCGCTAATTTTCGTTAAAAAAACGCACAAGAGCACAAAGACTTCAGGTCAAAAACATATGTAAAAGATGTTATACTTTTCCTCCTGGAAGAGTAGATATTCATAAACCAGGATTGCAATTTTCAAATTTAAGTTACCCTTCAAGTAAAAGTAATTAATTATGTTATTTTTTCAAACAAAAACTAGTCTTGAGGAAAGCAAACAACTCGCAGTACTATTTAGGAAAGACACAATTCACACTATGGAATGATTTCCAGAGAGTAATTTGCTTCAAAAGGCCACGAGATTATGTACATGAAGTCCATGAAAGTGCAATAACTCATTGAATAAGATTTGTAGAGGTAGACTCGGTATTAGCGGGTGGTATACCGAATTAAGTCTGTAGTCAATAAGGATTAGTTGTTACGTCTTTAACACTTACTTTTGCTAAATTTTCTCCCTCGCTGGATATATGTAATTTAGACATAATTGCTTGAATACCAAATGAAATACGTTTTCGTGTAGGTGTAATCGGAGTGCTACAACTGCTCCTGTTTTCATGTATGATTTCTTCACCAATAGCAGCTCCTATTGCACTGCCTCTACCTCCACTTCCAACACACAAGTTTTTGAGACATTTTACGCGCCACTTAAGTAGCACATTTACCAATGATTTGTTACCCAAAATGCTGGCAATGTAAAGACTTGTTTGGCCCGTAACATCTTGAGCATTCGGGTCAAATGGCAACCTCCACTCCCATTCGCCACTTTCGTCGCGATATGTGGTATATAAATAATCTGGGTATTTGTAATTTATAAGTAATTCAAGCAAATTAATGTGGCCGTTAATGCAGGCGGCATGAACTGGCAGCCAGTGTTCCACAGTCGCTTGCTATAAAAGAGGTAATTTCAACAATGTATTACAAATATTACAAATATACAAACTATACAAATTGTAAAATAATACTGTAAAAAAGCAGTAAATATAGCGTCGACATCTTGCCTTTATCATAATTGGCCAATTTTCCAAAATATTTTGCTAACACATAAACATTTAAACTTGATTTCTTAACATTTTAGCACAATCATTCTTTTTGCAAGTGGATCTTGATATTCAATTTAGAAATTAAATCAGAAAAATCAGAATCTGTATGTAGGATATACAAACATGCATACAGTTCGCCCACCTGTATTAATTCTGGGAACTTTACCAGCAACATTTTTGCTATATTATAGTGTCCATGATGAACAGCAGCATACAATGGAGAATATTTGGTGACCGCATGTGAGCGACCATCTGACCCAGCATCCAGTAAGCGGTTCGCTATACCTTCATACTTCGCTTGCACAGCCCTGAAAAAAGTTAAACACTCATATTGCCGTCAATCGGTTAATTCAATAGCGTTCTAATGGTTATCTTCAAAAACTTTGAAATCTTAAACAACGTGGAGCATTTTTCACGAATGCATACTTTGTGGCTCTTTCATTCCTCCAGTTTTGTGCTAACAGTTACATAAATACTTACAAAAATAATAAGGTATTTGCTCCAGCCGGTGCCATGTTTGTAATCACTTGTCGCTCGCTGCCCAAAGCTTCCAGTAATACACGCACAGTACGCTCATCGCCAGAAACAACTGCCTGGCGCAATTCGCGATGTTTTATTATACGGACTTGCTCTCGAGCATCTGCAAAGAACAAAATATTTTTAAAGATCCATGAAGCTCAAATTCTCCCTTCAAAAATGGTCATTGAATTTCTTAGAAACTTTGATATACCTAAGCATCGACTTAATTCAACCACTTCATCTACAAAGTAATCGCAAGCATCCAAAGCAGTTTCAGTTCCAGACTTTGGCTTATCCACGAAATGCCATGCCATATTGAAATCCAAGTCACACACACATGTACATTTGTTTGTTAAAAAGCTTGTATGTACGTTTTTGTGCTACAAATTCTCTCGCTTAAGCTTATTTAACTATGCACAGTAAGAGGTATGTTGTGCAACAAATCAATACATGAACTTTGTTAAGTTTTACCAACTCGTTGCGTTGTTATCCATGATATTTTATTTCACAATTTTTTCTTTGATTGTATTGCTACTGTAAATCATCTAGCTTGAAACAAAGAAAATGTACAACCAACTCTCATCAAAGTAGCACGCACACTAAACTTTGCTTTATATTATCACTGTCAAAGGCATTGTCATGGCAATGTCACCAATTTTACAGAAAATCGATAATCTGTATCCATTTGGCCTGAAATATAAAATTCTAATAGCAATATAGCGGGAAAAATAAGTGAGAACACTGATTACAGAGCTACAAATTATTTGTCTATATATGTACAATATTTACGAACAGGCTTATCCTGCCTACTACTTGTTGTTGTTGTTAGTGGCAACCATACTCCCGGAAGGTTTTGGGTAGTGTGGTCGAAAAATACAGCCCTTTTCCGAATATGAACCCGATACTCCCGCAGTCGCGATTTGGTCTTCCCACCCCCTCCTTCCGTAAGGAAAAATAAGGTTGGTAATGAGAGGTGAGAGGCATCACATCCGCCGATCAACCATAGAGTTATACCCTACTGCCAGGGTTGGGTAAAAAAATTCCTTAAATATATACATATAATTACATGTCGACGCATCGCTCAAAAACTGCAGTATGGGGTTTAATGGCACTTGAACCGTTGCATTACCAGTTTCAGATATAACGACCAATATGGATATTTCCACCGAAAGGGCTACCAGAATGAAAATTTCAAATCTTCAAAGAACTATTTTTTTTTTAGCAGTATTGTACAAAATTTACCATATTTTTATAATAATTAAGGTTTTACAATTTATTTGAGTTATTATCATCAAAAAGTTGGCTTAAACCTTAAAAATCAAGTTTTATTTATTTTTGGCCAGCTTACAGGACTTTTTATTTGTGTTGTTATTTGTGAACAGCTTATGTTCACTAAGTATCTTTATATTTTCAACTAAGTATCTTTATAAATATTAGAAAATATAAACAAAATCGTTTTTTAAGACTTCAAAGTCGCGTGCGTTCGCGACCGTTCTACGTTGAATAAATTTTTTTACAATCAGCTTTATTGTGAATTTCATGGGAACAAATCTCCCAAAACTTTTTAATGGATTATTTAATTGTTTCCCCATTAAAAAGTTTTCGGAGATTTGTTCCCATGAAATGCACAATAAGGCTGAATGTGAATTACCAATATCTTAAAAACTTATCAATGTTAGCGAATTGATGCACTTAAGTTTGTTTGTATTAAATAGTATTCCCTCACAAGCTTCCATTTACATTTTTGATGTAGCTTTTGCCATTTCCGAGAGAGGGACGAGAACGTCGGGCAATTTTTACGAAAATGGGAGTTCGTGACCCCTATCACCCACCCAGTTCAACATGCAACCACGCCACTATGGACAGTTTTGTAGATCGTTCAATTGGCTACAAAAATAGTGTACTGGTTTTGAGTTTTTTTGTTGCTCAAGTTTTAATTTGTCGAAACGTCAAGACCCCCACTTTTGAAGTTTTGAAAAAAAGGTCCATTTTGGAACTGTTGAGCACATAAATAGCACATAGTTCCCAGATACTAATTTAATTTCAAAACCCATTGTTTCTATGGGGGTCTAGCTCGACGTCTAGCTGGAGTCCCCACTTTTGAAGTTAAAAAAAAAGTACTTAAAAATTGAGCACACATTTTTTAGTTTGGGAACAAATTAGCACAAAAATTCGGAGAGAGATATCTTTTAGTAAAACTTTGACATATGTACATATATTTGTGGTTTAAGAATATTATTTTCGGGTGCACAGATTTTTATATTTCTTTCTAGCTGCACCCAAAAACGGATTCCATTATGCGCGCGTTCACCGCTTTTTTTTTGCTGATACTTAGGAAACTAGAAGTCATAATACTAGTCAAATACTAAAGAAACTGGAATAAAAAAAAAAACATAAAACAGCTTAACTGTTGGTGCTTTCGCGACCATGGAAATGCTCATAGTATATGTATGTTTCTTGTAGGTAAAGTGATTAAATATGTATATATTTTTTGTTTATCATGGGATTTTGATGAGAAACAGTTTTTATAAAAAGTGTATTCATTTCAATAATAAAATTTTATCAAATATGATCATAAAATAAATATAAAATATTCATAAGATGTTATAATTATGTTTCACAAATCAAATTAAAAGTGTTCACAAAATTATTTTGAAAATTAGTCAAATGATATTGCAAAGGAAAGTAAATACATACAACCTTCCAATGTTATCAAATATGTCGAAAAAATTATGTAATGAATAAAACAAAACCCAGTGATTTTCGTTACTTCCTGACATTTATTGATGACTGTAGCAGGTATTACACTATATATTTGCTTCGAAATATGTCAAAAGTCGTACCTCGGTTAAAAGATTTTATTAGTTTCGTGAAGACAAAGTTTCAAAACACTCCAAAAGTACTAAGATCTAGTAGAGGAGGAGAATTTGCCAGTCTATCTGTTAAACAAGCTTAGGTGTAAAGCAGCAGTTTACAGCACCGTATACTCCGCAGCGAAACGGGGTTGCGGAAAGAAGAAATCGGTATTTAACCGAGATGGTAAGATGTATGTTGCCTGATTCAGATTTGAATACATAATTTTTAGGTGAGGTTGTAGTTACAGATAATTATATTCAAAATCGTTTACCGACAAGGTCAAAGAATATTATTCCTTTTGAAATCTGGGATGTAAGAAAAGTTAATCCTTCTGATTTTGTACGTTTTGGTTCAGAGGCACATGTTCTAAGTTCTAATACCTTATCAAAATCGGAGAAAATTGTGCAAGAAAACAGAGAAATAATTTTTTGTGTTGTTTTCAGAAGGGTCCAAGGCACTGATAAGCAATGTGAGGTAGCTTCGGTAGAAACTCACATTTCACTTGAATGTAATAGCAGAAGTATACGGAAAACAATAAAATGGAAGATAAAGAATACTTAACTGCAGATGAAAATGAAGAAGAGGATAATGGTAATAATAGTATAGTATTTAGTTTCAGATGGGGGCTCGATGAATTCAAGGATTCATATTTCGTCTGACGACATCATTGTTCAAGAAAAAGACCTTAGAATATCAAAAAGAGTTTCTAGACCACCAAATAGATATGGCTGGTTGGTTTTTAAAGTAGAAGAACCATATCATTATAAAGATGTTCTAACTCGAAACGATAAATCCATATGGATGAAAGCTATGAATGATGAAATGGATTCTCTTCGCAAAGGTGGAACTTGGACGAAAAGCAATAGGTTGTAAATGGACTTACAAAATAAAAAGGGATATTAAAGGAATTATTTATTTATTTTCGTTTAAAGTCGGCACAAAAAATACGGTCGACTAACAAAGAGTATAAAGAATACACCTTAAAAATATGTAGGTACTAGCTAGAAAACAAAATAAAAACTTTATATATACATATACAATAATTAAACATTGAAAGAGAACAAATATAAAATATCAGGCAAGACATGAAAGTATCGCAGTATTTAGGGCAGCAATTGAACATTCGATACTAATACATTTGTACAAGTCATTGTAGTGTGAACACCAAATACACAAAGGGTCGTTTTTAATGAAGTTTGATCGACAGAGGGGTAAATGAAAAGGCACGTAGTGTCTAGACGCCCTAGCAGGAACCACAAATTTTAAACGGCTCAGAAGGTAAGAAGAGTCTATCTCACCGAGAACCAGCTTATGCAGGAACATTACGCCAAGTAATATTCTCCGATTTTCAAGAGTTGGCAAATCAATAAGAAGAAGCCTGCTACTATAAGATGGAAGATGCCGATTTGAATCCCAGTTAAGAGACCGTAGAGCAAAAATCAAAAATTGTTTCTGCACTGACTCAATTCGCATTATATGGCTACTAAGTACTGGACTCCAAACACACGAGCAATACTCGAGTATTGGACGGACCAAGGTTGTGTAAAGGGTCTTGGTTAGGTAAGGATCATTAAACTCTTTAGCCCAGCGTTTAACGAAACCGAGTGTACCCATTGACTTATTTATAGTAGAGGAAATGTGTGAAGTGAAGCTCAGTTTCGGGTCAAATAAGACGCCTAAATCACTAAAAACAGATACGCGCTCCATAGGAGTATCATGAAGTACATAAGATAACAAAACTGGCTTTACGCGGTGAAAAGTCATAAGTTTACATTTAGGGGAGTTAAGATTAAGTGAATTTGCTGCACACCAAATTTGAAGTGAGTTCAAATCCACCCGAAGAGGGTTAATACTAGATACGTCCGAAGGCAAAAACGTATAACAAAGTTTGACGTCATCAGCATACATTATAGCTCTTGAGTATAACAGAATTTGGGGTAAGTCATTAATAAAGAGGGTGAAGAGCAATGGACCCAAATGACTACCCTGTGGTACACCAGAAGTGACTTTAATTGCCTTTTAGATACAATTTTTGAACAGAGCATTCTGAGTCCTATTAGCGAGGTAGCTTGTGATCCATAAGACCAAATTCTTCGGAAACCCCAGCAAATCAAGTTTATGAATCAGTAGCTCATGATTTACTGAGTCAAAAGCTTTGCTGAAATCGGTATAAATCACATCAGTTTGTTTTTTGGCCACAAAACCGTCACGAACTAACGAAGTAAATTCAAGTAGTATATCAAAATATAAACCTAGATTAGTTGCGCAAGGATTTACTAAAAATATGGAATTGATTATGATGAAGTATATGCACCGGTAATACGTCAAACAACTTTCCGAACATTTTTAGCAGTAGTCGGTTCACTTAGTTTACTGTCAAGGGTTATGATATTAAAACAGCATTTTTAAATGCAGATTTAGGTGAACAAATATATATGCGACAGCCGGAGGCTATGAAGTTAAATCTAACAAGTAAGGAAGTCTAAGTTCGGGTGAACCGAACATTAAATACCCAGCGTTAGTTTTCAGAACGAGATACAAATACCATGACTTGGCTATGATATAGGCCCTAGAATGTATGGAAACAATTAACTGAAGAAATGTTCAATTCTATTTATAAAAAAATTTTCTTTATCAAAAAAGGGGGCGTGGTTATCGTTCGATTTCGCCCATTTTAAACACCAACCTGCCTTGGCCACAAAGTAGCCTGCATAACAAATTTAATGCAAATACCTCAATCTTTACTCAAGTTACTTATATGAATTTATGCGACTTTCAAAATTTTCGATATCGAAAAAGGGGGCGTGGTTATCATCCGATTTCGCCCATTTTCAATAGCAACCTACCCTGGCCAGAAAGTAACCTGTATGCAATTTTTACTCAAGTTATCGTGTACACGGGCGGACAGACGGACGGACGGACATGCCTTAATCAATTCCTCTTCCTACCTGTAACTCTATATCCAACTCGATTATTTTGTGCCGTTGCGTAGTACCGTTATGTGCACAAAATTATAATACCCTTGTACTAGTCATAGTACGCTGGGTATAAAGATAATGAAATATTAGTATGCAAACTTAAAAAAGTTTATATGGGCCTAAGAAGTCTGCACGATGTTGGAATAACAGGTTTTTCTCAAGGAGAAGCTGATTGCTGTCTTCTTAAGAAAATGAGGGATAATCACTATATATATTTATTGGTTTACGTTGACGATGTATTAGTTGCTTCGAACATGGATGCTGATTTCGAATATGTGGAAAAATGTTAGAAAACAATTGGGAAAAACACGACTGAGAAACATCAATTTTTATTTAGGTATTAAAATTGAGAGGGATACATCTGGATATTATCTATCAGATGGACTTCAGATGCCAAATTTTTTAAAATTCCGATGGACGTTGGATATATAAATTTAGACCGTGCTGAAATGAAGTTATTAGAAAATAATACTCGAAAGGGTAATCAAGTATTTGATTGGAACGAAAGATTTTAAATTAAAGTTCGAAAATAAGCATTCCGAAATCCTGGCAGGATATGCTGATGCTGATTAGGCACAAAATCGTGAGGACAGAAAATCAAATAGTGGCTATATTTTCGAATATAAAGGTGCTTGCATTAGCTGGAGTTGTAGGAAGCAAAATTGTGTTCCTCTTTCCTCAACAGAAGCCGAATACATTGCATTGGCTGAAGCTTGTCCTGTGGTCCTGTGGTTATTTATTTGTTTATTTATTTATTTGTTTATTTGTTAGGGTACAATTCGTTACACTTATAAGACTATGTCTTTTCACAGTGCATCAGTAGTTTTACAAAACAATGTTTAAAACTTAACAATACTTTAGAACTATCAAAAAACAAAAATAAAGTATTTGTAAGAGAATAGTAAGGAAACAAGAATACAGTATAGAAGGAAATAGGAAAAGAACAATGATAAAAAGAAAAGAAGTAAAAAAGAAAAGAAAAAAAAAGAAAGATTTAAAATATTGACAACTTGTAGCATTACATATTACCAAAATAGCTGTATAGTTCCGCTTTGTAGTTTCTAACATTTAATCCACCTTTTAACGAATTTGGGATCGAGTTCCAGAGTCTCACAGCGTTAATGAAAAACATTCTAGATGATGTCAAATAAGTGTATCTAGGAACAATTAAACTATAATGCCTACTGGACTTAGAATGTTGTAGCTTCTCATAAAGATACTTTGGGGTTTGCGTCTGCATTAATTTGTATAAGAAAATGCAGTTCCTTGCGGCAAGATAGTTCTCAATGTTGCAGTCCAAAACTTTACTCCTCCACAAGGAAATGTGGTCGAACTTTTTTAATCCATATACATAGCGAGTGACATTGTTAAATACAACATTAATTTTATTACATTACATTAATTTTCGATTTGGGTTTATCAAGCTTAAATTCTATATACTATATTATATGTATACTCTTATTTTGTCAAAAATTACAAATGAACTACCGAATTGTGAGGTACCCCATTGGCCACATATCCATGTCACACGAGTAGCTGGCCCTATTTTTGCGAAACCCGGTTCAGTTGACACATCCATCCCGTTTCCACATGCAATTATTACATCGGAATCACAACCTCATAAGCTACAAAAAATAGAGCAATGAGATACATACTCAACGCACGGTATGACGCCAGTATTTCATCAAGTCTGAATACACTAAAATAGCTGAACATTAAGAAACAAATCACCTTTCACACAATGAAATTTATATACAACATTAAGGCAGGTGCACATCGGGATTATCTGGGTGAGAACCTAACCTATGGAAGGGATACCCACAGCTATCCAACCAAAGACAGACACGGTTTTGCGCTACCATTCTGTCAAATTTTTTCTAAGCAACCCAACATGCAAAGTAAACTTAAAATAAATATTTAAAAAGCTTTCCGAAAATAAATATTAAACTTGTAAAGTTTCTAAGTTTTCATTCATAAAACGTTTGAAAATAAACGTTTTTTAATTGAAACGGCACGTTGATAAAAAGCTTAATAATGTAAGCTTACAAAAAGTTTCAAGGAAAGCTTTTTATAAGTTTTTTTCTGAAACTTTATTCAAACCACATTTTGCATATTTTTTGGCTTTTGCAATCAAAAGCCAAGTACTAAGTTCACAGCCGTGAAATTCCGCCAGCATAATGCATTTTCCTTGCCGTGAAATGTTGCTAGCAACAATGAAAAGAAACGTCAAAATGCTAGCAACTTTGAGTGTCAAAAGAATAGAAATTCATAGAAATTTCAAGAAATGTCACTTTTCCCTCAATTTTAAATGACATTGTCAATTTAAAAAGTCGTGAAAAAATGTTGCTAATGTCATGTTGCGCTACATTTACACGCCGTGAACTAAATCATTACATAGGCTGCAACTCTATCGCGTCTAGGCGCAAACTTAGTTCGCCATGTCCAGTCAAGTCTCGACTCGAAAATAAAAAGATTTTTCACATGGACCGATTCCATGGTTGCATTGGCTTGATTTTACAAGGAGCCCCAGACCACTGATCTACTTTCGTGGCAAACCGCATATCCGACGTGCAAAAGGTATTGGCATCGCAAACTTGGAGACAAGTATGTCGGAGCAAAATCCTGATAACTGTGCTTAAAGAAACATTTCTGTTGAAGTTATGTTATTATGTTACATATACTTTGCATTGTATACTTGTGTTTTTATAGATCAATTATTCATTTGTAATACTATTAAAGTTTTTTCAGCTCCGTCTAATATTTTTTCATTCGAAACATCTCATTCAAATAAACAACATTTTTCATTAATAAATAAACATATTCACCCTTATCGCAGAGTTCGCCCGAACGAGTGTTCGCCTTCATTTTTTTTTTTCGGGCGAACTAGTTCCGCCTATCGACAATTTCGGGCGAACGAATGTTCACTTCGAATCAGCTTATGCCCTACTTCGAATTAATAGTGAACTAATAAATGTGAGTGCTATTTTTTGAATTTTGTAAAGAATCGTACATTTTACTAAAAATTATTCAAAAACATATATAGTGTTGGCCTTAGGTTGTTACTGATTGAACGCGAGGAGAATGCAAGTGTGAGAACAATCCGGAGGCAATTTGGAGTTAAGTGAGTTGAAAAAAGTTGTTTTTTTGCAGTTTTCAATAGCAAATTAATTGTTACTTTGCTAGTTTTCCGGTAAAAACCGGTAACCGCTAACCGGAGTTTAATTGAATTTTTTTGTACGGCTTAACCAGCTTTTATGAAAGTTGCCCTAAATAAGCCAGCATTTAAATATTTTCTAGATATTCTTGGTAGCTAGTCATTGAAAGAAAAAATTGGAGTACTTCGCATTCCCTGAGAAGCGTCAATTTGTGTACGACTTTTATATGAAGCTGCCAATTCTGGAAGTCTTAGAATGCGCTTATGACGAAAACGTTAACAAAACATCCATTACAGCACACATAAATCAATTCTGCAATAGAAATGGCGAATGTTAAACTGCACTTTTGTAGTAATTTCGTGCTCTTTTTTGGACTTTACTTATTGATTTACTCTTAAAAATAAAAGTATATTACAAATGCGTACAATTTGTTTCTTGTTCGCCTCTAAAATAAAAGTGAATAAATTTGCCATTTTCCGTTAATCATTTCGCCCGAGTAAAGAGTTGGCAATAAGGCGGAATGTTTTTCGAACACGAAAAATTTGTTCACCACCATCTGCGATAAGGCGAACAAAAAATGTGAATCTTTTCGGGTGAAAATATAACTCGCGATAAGGGTGATTAATTCGTTAATAAATATAACTATAAAAGGTTATGGGCCCAGGTTGCGGAATGGATGTTTCAAGAATCCGAATATTGGCTTCAGAATCAGATTGGCCAATATGGAAACGAAAAATAAGGGACTTGTTGGACTACCACGAGGGCTGTCTGGATGTAATCGATGGAAAGCTTGTCAAGCCTGCATCATTACCAGATACTGCAACAGAAATTCAACTTAAAAACTATAAAATCAAAGAGGATTTATACAGAAAGGCGAACAGTTATGCGAAATCTATACTGACTAGTTCAGTTACAGATGCTGTTTACCAAAAGGTGATGGATAAGCAAACGGCATACGAAACCTGGAAGGCATTAAACGAGCAGGATGAAGCGACTTAAAGGGACCAACTATTCAAGATTTGCGCAGATTTCTTTGCATTCAACTGGGATCCAAATCAAGACGTGTCAACTCATGTAGCAATATTGTTAGGCTTATGGAACGAGCTAAACAACGGGTTGAAAGCGAAAGGTGAAAACTCACTGCCGGACTTGATTCTTTTGTCCAAAACTCTAAGCATTTTACCATTGAAATTCGAATCTTTTCGGTCGAGTTGGATGCTTTTGTCAAAGGATAATGACAAAACTTTTGACGACTTGAGTATTCAGTTAAGCGTTTTTGAGCGAAACTTTAAGAAGCAAGATGATGTTCAAGAGCAAGAGGCTCTATATTCTAAAAGTGGTAAAGCATTTACGGAAAAAGCAAAGCAAAAAAGAGAGGGAAATTGCAATTATTGTAAAAAGAAAGGACATTGGGTAAGAGAATGTAAAAAATGGATAGCAGACGGACGACCATTGAAAAATAAGAATAAAGATATGCCAAGTTATGACAAGAAAAGCAATGTTTCTTTAGTGAGCGTTTCAGCTGATTTGTATGTCGCAGATGAGTGTAAAACCCGATGGTGGGTGGACAATGGCGTAACCAAGCATTGGGTAAAGGATCAATTGAAATGGTATCAACAGCTAATGGCAAAAAGCTAAAATTAATGTTAACAAATGTTTGGTATGTTCCGGATACTAACAGAAATCTGTTCTCAGTATTGGCAGCACAAGATAGGAATCCTAATAGCAAATTTTATTTAACGAATGAGTAGTGCTGGTTAGAAGTTAATGGTCAAACTGTTATGAATGGATATCGAAAGTCAAATGGGTCATTATTTCAAGCTGATATGAAACGAGTTGTGCAGAGTGAGTTGTATGCTAATGTAGCAGATAGTGATAATTCATTGTTGCAGCTTTATCATGAGCGTTGGGGTCATCAAGACAAGCGTCATGTAAAAAAACTATTACATCAGGAATTTGGGATAATTATTAAGAATTATGGCAACTTGTATGAGTCTTGCGTACTTGGAAAGGCACATCGTCTACCTTTTGCAAACAGGGCGAAAGCTACGAGCGCAGGTGAATTAATGTCGGCAGATGTATGCGGTCCTTTTTCATATTCATTCAAGAAGAGTAGATATTTTGTAATTTTCAAAGATGCGTTTACAAAATATCGGTATTGTTTTATCATCAAGAATAAGTCAGATGTCAAGGAGTCGTTAGAGACTATGCTTGGATACGCCAAACAACAAGGTCATTTAGTTAAGGAGTTACTTAGTGACAATGGAGGTGAATTCAATAATGTAGAGGTAAAATCTGTGCTAAGAAAATATGGCATAATACAAAGATTGAAAGCGCCATATACACCAGAGCAAAATAGATCCAGCGAAAGAGAGAATCGTACTATTGTAGAAATGGCACGAACTTATAAATATTCAAATGCTAACGTTAAGTTTCCCGAAGCCATTTGGGCGGAATTAGTAACCACTGCCGTTTACATATTTTATTTATTTATTAATTTGTTTTAAGTCGACACAAACAAAGAGGTCGACTAAGGACAGATACTATTAAAATTGCACATAACTTAAAAACTAACAATATGAATTAAAGTATTACATGAGATGTTTGGAGAGGCAGTGTCTCCCATCCACCCACACATACGGTCGATTATTCGCGGAATGTTGTCATCAGAGCTAGTTGGTTATTAACTGGAAAGATTAGAGTGGCCGTGATTGCTGTCCATCTTATAAAACGATCGGTTCATCCATAAGGATGGTCTTGAAAATCATTGACTGTTCCATCCTCACCGGGTGGTTGAAGAGGCCGAGTCTCCAATCCACCCTGACATACGGTCGAGTAATAATTTGTTGTTGTTGTTGTTGTTGTTGTTTTAACAACAAAATCACTCCCCGAAGGTTTTGGGGAGTGTGTTCGTTGATATTGTGTGAGAAGCTGGTGGAATGGACGCGATTCCACGCAGCGTTCGGGGCAACAACGGAATATTTATCATTTAATATTGTGCCTTGAAATCTTGAATTATCCATTGGATGGTTGAAGAGGCCGAGTCTCCAATCCACCCTGACATACGGTCGAATATTTGTTTATGTAAAGTCGAGTACCAGAGCGATATGAGATTTGCTGGCGGAATGGACGTGATTCCGCGCAGCGGATAATTGAATTAATTAATTGTATACGTTGATATATGTGTGCTGCCGGTGGAATGGACGTGATTCCACGCAGCGCTCAGAGCATCGACGGGTGGAGGACTTACATGATATTAGTCAGAGTTAACCAGGAATGCAAGTATTAAATTTTGAAGTGAGGCAAAAGAACAATCGAAACTAATGCAGCTATATAACTCGTTGTAAAATGAACACCAAAAGTTTAGAGGGTGGTTTTTTGCAAAGTTTTGTCGACAAAGGGGTAATTGAAAAGGCACATAGTGCCTGGACGCTCTAGCGGGTACAGCAAAACTCAGTCGACTAACAAGATCAGATGAATCGATTTCACCAACAATCAGCTTATGGAGGAACATTACACCTAGTAAAACCCTACGATTTTCCAAAGAAGGTAAATTTAAGAGGAGAAGCCTACTTCTATAAGGGGGCAGGTGAGTAGTTGGATTCCAGTTAAGACCCCGCAAAGCAAAAATCAAGAATTGCTTTTGTACTGACTCAATCCGCTGTATATGAACTTGATACAAGGGACACCAGACACACGAGCAATACTCAAGTATTGGACGAACCAGCGATGTGTAAAGAACTTTCGTGAGGTACGGGTCGTCAAATTCTTTAGCCCATCGTTTAACAAAACCAAGCACACCCATGGCTTTGTTAGCAATAGATGAAATATGCATATTAAAACTTAGTTTAGGGTCAAAAATAACACCTAAATCAGTTACAACAGATATGCGTTCCAAAAGAGAGTCGTTTAGTACGTAGGAGACCAAAACCGGCTTTACTCGATGAAAAGTCATTAGCTTACATTTCGAGCTATTCAATATTAATAAATTTACTGCACACCAGCAGCGAAATGACTCCAAATCGGCCTGAAAGAGATCACCACGGGAAGGTACAGTAGGCGAATAGGTGAAACAAAGTTTCACATCATCCGCATACATAAGAGTTCGAGAATGAGAGATGATTTGGGGTAGGTCATTTATGAACAGGGTAAAGAGTAAGGGGCCAAGATGACTACCCTGGGGGACACCGGAAGTTACGTCAATGGACTTAGACAAAGTATTTTTAAACAACACCTGTTGAGTCCTGTTTGTAAGATAATTTGCAAGCCATAATAATAACTGATTTGGAAAACCCAGTAAATCGAGTTTACGGATTAAAAGCTCATGGTTGAGAGTCGAAAGCTTTGCTGAAATCGGTATAGACCACATCCGTTTGGTTACCTTTCAAGAAACCGTCCATAACAAAGGAGGAGAACTCAAGCAAGTTAGTTGAGGTAGATCGTCGAGGTACAAAACCATGCTGACACGGTGATAATAAACACCTACACCGGTATTGCAGCTGGCGAGTTATTATGTGTTCAAAAGTTTTAGGAATAGCTGAGAGCCTAGCTATGCCCCTATAATTCTCAATATTTGACCTGCTACCTTTTTTATGTAAAGGTATAATAAAAGATTGCTTCCAGATTGTAGGGAACGCAGCAGATTCAAGAGATAGTTTAAACAGTTTAAAAATTGGATCAGATAAATGTATAGCACAGTAGTTCAACACGCAACTGGGAACACCATCCGGACCAGGGGAAAATGAAGGTTTCAGTTCAAGAAGATTTTGTAGAACAGAATGTTTATCCAAAACAGGCAGGTGAATGCTATTAGAGCTTTTTAAATTGTAAGGGTAGGGACTGGACTGGAACTTATTAGATGTGTAGGTCGACCTAAAAAATTCTGCAAATAATTCAGAAATATCCTGATCCGAACTAGAACTCTTGGATCCGAAGGCGAAGGAAGATGGAAATCCAGTAGTTTTCCTTTTCGAATTGACAAAATTGTAGAACTTTTTCGGGTTGGTAAAGAATTGGGTTTTACAGCCCACTAAATAACTTTTGTAGCATTGTTGGTTGAGCAACTGAAGGTTGGAGCGCGCCACCAAATATTTAGAATACTCAGCAGATGCACCTGTTCTTTGAAAACGCTTGTAAAACTTAGACTTAATATTGCTGAGTCTCACCAGCTGTTTAGATCACCAGGGCGGCTTTGCCATACCAACACTAATGAAGCGAAAAGGGACACAGCTGTCGAAGAAACCATTTAGGGAACTGTAGAAAACTGAGGTTGCCGACTCGATGTCATCACAAGCATAGAGCTCCGTCCAGTCATGGGTGGCAAGCAACTCGTTGAGCATGACGAAGTTTGCTTTATAGAACCATCGCGTGCGTGATCGCTGTCTACCTTCGGTAGTAATACGCCCCCTGGGTTGCCTAGTGTCCAAAGCAATCTCAAGTGTAGGGTGAAGGGTATCTTCAGGAACAGATAACGGAGTAATGCGATTAAGAGCGACCCCTACAGAGTCGTCCACGAACACCAAGTCAAGTATTTTATTTTTACAATTTTGTACGTTGTTAATTTGCACAAGAGACGTGTCGGAAAGATCAATGAGAAAATCATGCTGTGTGGTAGGGGTTAAAATGTTTGAGTCACTTGAGCCGACCCAACTCACTACGGGTAAATTAAAATCACCAAGAACTAAAAGGCGATCTTTGTCCCGTAACTGAGAATACAGACTTCTAATAACGGAGTTATGACGATTATAAACAAGTAAATTCGACTGAGGCGGTATGTACGAGCAGGAGATAAATACGCAGGAACCAGGCAATGAAAGCTTCACAGCGATAACTTCAATATCAGACACATTGGCCAAGCTGACCAACTCAGATGGAAGACGTGAGTCAACAGCTATGAGGACGCCACCTGCCCTAGTTTCACGATCGCGCCGATAAACGACGTAATTGCTGCAGAAATTTTCAGAATTAAAGTTATCAGGCTTTAACCAGGTCTCAGTAAAAGCTATTGCATGGACAGTAAAAGTCAAGCTATTAAGAAAAAGGTGATTCAATTTGGAGCGTAGGCCACGGACATTTTGGTATTGGATAACTAAAGTTGACAACGTAGTTAAGCTATTCAGTTTTTTGAAGCGGAGCCAGTTCCTGTTTTGGGCTTACTCGTGTACAAATGTACAATAGAGTGTTCCGGCCAAAACTTAGGGTCAAGTACCCTATCGAAGAATGAGTCTGGCACTGAGACCCTAAAAGATGAAATGTCTCTTTCATACTTGAAATTGAATTTATAAACGGTAATGTTGCTAGTAGGGGCGACACCAAGTTTGGAGCAAACATATGTCTTAATATCTGCCTGAGTCAACGACGCATGCAGCCTAGAAACAAAAATGGCCCTTCGCGGTGGAACACCACTGACCACCCTGATAACATCAGTTTGCGGGGTCACTGTGTGCGAACACTCAGAAGAAGAGTCAAGATTTACGGCAGTATTCCAAACGTCAGGGTTGTTTTTATTCTTTTTAGACCTATCAGAACCGCGCCAATTGTTAAAGGGCACGGTTTGCCACTCACCACCAACGGTAGAAGCGGATTGAGAATCGGACACAGTGTTATTGCCACCCGCAATAACAGCGGATTGAGTGCCCGGTATAGGGTTGTCGCCACTAGCAGAAACGGCAGACTTAGCCAGGGTAGGTGTAACAGCACCATCAGTAGAATTAATAGGAGGAAGGACAGTAGAGAGGGAACCCGAACCGCTAGTTAGCGGCGAAAAAGAAAAAAGATCCGTTACGGTAGAGGAACAATTTTTGTTAGAAGGTGAAGCACCGGAACTAACAACAGCAGCTTTTAGCGAATTTATTAATTTTCTTATTATTGATTTTGGCACTGTTTTTGTTCTTCACTTTAACCTTATCATTTACCTTTTCTTTTTCCTTTGCACTGGGTTTATTCCCTTCAGAATCAATAGTGATTTTTTTAAGATCATAAATTTGAGAAGTTAAATCCTTGAACCTAATCTCAAAAGTAGTCATGATAGTCTCGAGGCCTAGCTTTTGGGTGGAAATGACAGAGTCTAACACCTTCGAAATTTGTTCGGGTCCATTGACACAGTCAGGGCAGAAATACCGAAAATGGGTGTTTATTCTCAATAACTTCACATCGTATTCCGCAATAGGGCCCTCACAACAGGTTCGATGGTAAAGCCTCTTGCAAAAACCTCTACAAGGCACTATAAGAAGCTCAGATCTTCTGAAACATTTATCACATTTCCCACAGAACTCATCCATCATAAAAAGCGTATGTGAATAGTAGGTACACATATTCTTAATCGTACCGGAAAGTCATCAATCGAAGGTGTAAGTCCTTATGAATTGTGGACATCAAAGAAGCCAAGATTAAAGCATATGAGGATCATTGGATGTACTTGTTATGCTCATATTCCGTCACAGAAAAGTAAGAAGATGGACGCAAAAACTAAAAAAGGGTATTTAGTAGGCTATGATGGGGATGAACGGTATAGAATTTATATTCCACAAGAAAATTCAATAACACTTTCCAGAGATGTCAAATTTATGGAGAATCCGAGAGAATTAAAGTTACCATTAAGCGATGTTTGCCCAGAAAACAACTTTGAACCCCAAGATGAGCTGGAAAAAAGTTGTATAGAAGAGGAAGAAGGAAATTTAAGGAATAATTGCTCGGATAACGTGAAAAAAACGACACATGTGCACAAGAAAGACAATCAGTAAATTTAGAAGATTTTGTTGAGGAACCTACAAAAACTAATCGGCAGCTAAGAAAACGTGTTAGAGAAGATAGTGATGATAGAAGTGAAAAGAGGCAGTTAAGAAACCGTGAGAATATCAAGAGATCAAAGTATCTGGATGATTTTATAATGGAAGCGGAAGACTATGTCAATGGATTGCAATCTCCTGAGAACTTTGAAGAAGCAATTTCAAGTAATGAGAAGGAAGATTGGAAATATGCAATGTGTGAAGAGATAAGATCCTTGAAAGCAAATAAAACTTGGGATTTAGTAAGCTAAGGCATTGCCTTGTAAATGGGTTTACAGAATCAAAACGAATTCAGATGGAAGTATCGATAAGTTCAAAGCACGTTTGGTTATTAAAGGGTATAATCAGCGTTATGGAATTGACTATGATCAAACATTCAGTACAGTAGCAAAGATGGCATCTATTGGAGCAGTTCTTAGTATAGCGGCAACTGAGAATATTATATTGAAACAATTTGATGCTTCTACGGCTTTTCTATATGGTTAATTGGTGATCCATGTATATACATTCGAGAAGAAAATGGAAAGAAAATTATTCTTGCGTTATACATATGTTGAGCAATTATGTATTTAATGTTGGGAACAAGACCAGATTTAGCCTATAGTGTTGGATTTTTATCACGAAGCTTAGAGAATCCAAATGAAAAAGATATTGTAGGAGTCAAACGAGTTTTTCGTTATATTGCTGGAACGATGAGTATTGGAATAATTTATCAAATAAGTATTGAAAATGGTATTTTAAAGTGTTACAGTGATGCAGACTTTGGAGGCTGTATTACAACTGGACGCTCTACATCAGGTGTTGTAATTATTCATGCTGGAGGTGCAATATCATGGTTAAGTCAACGTCAAGCCATGGTCGCAACATCGACAACTGAAGCGGAGATTGTAGCTACAAATGAAGCCACTAAAGAGATAATATGGATTAAACGATTATGTTTGTTTGTTTGTTTGTTTTAACAACAAAATCACTCCCCGAAGGTTTTGGGGAGTGTTGTCGAAATAACAGTCCTTGGCCGGATATGAATCCGGTACGCTCCGGTACTCCCTTGCGGTACTGCCCGACTGTCGTGGGAGCGATTTGGTATGACCAGTGCAACCTTCTAGGTCATGTCATCCCTCCTTCCGAAAGAAAAGAGAAGATGGGTAATGAGAGGTGGGAGGCATCATATCCGTAGATCAACCATCGAGTTGCACATCATTACCTTTGTGCATATTGGTCGCCTCTTACGGCCGGTATGCCTTACAAGTTGACAATTCAGCAGCTGTGAAACTCGCTCAAAATCCGGAGTTTCATCGAAGAACCAAGCATATTGCTATAAAGAATTTCTTTATTCGTGAAAAGATCAATGAACAAGTACTAGGAATTCAACTTATTTCGACTCAAGATCAAGTAGCTGATATTATGACAAAACCTTTGTCAGCAACACGAATGCAAGTTTTGTGCAACAAAATGGGACTAAAACAGCTATAAATAACAAGGGAAAGTGTTGAAGTTATGTTATTTTATGCTTTGCATTGTATACTTGTGTTTTTATAGATCAATTATTCATTTGTAATACTATTAAAGTTTTTTCAGTTCTGTCTAATATTTTTTTATTCGAAACATCTCATTCAAACAAACAACATTTTTCATTAATAAATTAACATATTAATTCGTTAATAAATATAACTACAAAAATTTCTGCCTCGCAACTTATATCATTCCACATACTACTGATTTGGAATTGAAATCTATAAAGAAATCATCTCACCGACGCAAATCGCTGAGGATTGGGATTCACTAACCCGTTACTACTCATACATTATGTTGAAACGGGCAAACGCATGCTTGGACCGTTAATTTTAATTAATTGTGGGGGAGGAAAACAGCTCAATTTAAATTCCGTGAAACGTTCCTAATCATTTTTGCTCAAGTCGAAAAAAGCAAAGAATGTTATGAAGCCGGCAGGTTGTTCCATAAACTATTGTCTTTCCCACAAAACCTTTTTTGTTTTTTTCTTTCTAAACGGTCCGTATTATTTACTTGTTAACCTGTCATATGTAATTGGGCGCGTTTTAAGAGTTGTCTGCTAAAGGAAACAAGTCTCCAAAATATTTGCTTCTGCTCGCATCTTTTAATGCATCGCCCGACATTTTTGTACGTTTTGTGGCGGTTGTCTTCTAAAGGAAACAAATACTCTTTCAGTGTTGGTCGCCTTCGCGTGCTTAACCACGTCCAAAACTTTCAAGAGAGTTACCAAAAACGTAAGCGATATACATATACGTTCGTTGTGGTGAAGGAAATCCCTCATAGAATGTTAACGTACCTGTATCAGAATCCGATTCACTCATCTTTAATATAAAACGTTAAAAATAAGTTTAGTTATCCACACCGAGTTATTGACTTATTCGTATCGTCGCTCGCTTGCCAGAAGCATGAATGTTTACGATACAACTATTTCTAAACAGATCTTATAAGCATTACATATATTTTTTTATTTATGTTTAGAGTTTAGAGCACCAAAACCAAAGTATATCTCTAGAGGTAAACAATGGCCAAAACAATTAGGATGTTCTTCAATACTTTTTGACATTTGCTGTATTCTGCGAGCTTGTGAAACCGATTAGGGATGGATTTTTTGCGTATAACACCAAAGAGGAAACTGATGACAAAAAGAAACAGCAAATATTTTTTTCTCTTTCTTTTGGGGGCGAACTTGGCATCACTTTAACTAATTTTTGACATTTTGGATTTTGGCTTGAGTAATTATCTGAGCAAGTTTTCTTGGAGTTTTTGTAATTTAATAAATTGTCGTTTGTCAAAACTCCAGTAACCCAAGCCACCCACAACTCATATCGTGGATAGCGTATTTTACAAGTATTATTGATTGATATTCTTAATGAAATGTGTTCAAAAATGTAATTATTTTATTTTAGGGTCATATGTCATATACTCTAATGGATGACCTGCAAAACATATATGTACATGCACAAATCTAACCTGGCTAATTCCAACACAGGCTAGTCCAGATCCTCGAGAAGGATTTGACCCCGCTTCATATCTTATATCTTATAGCTAAGTTCAATAGGACCTTTAAAAAGATCAAACTCCATAACCACCCTACCAGAAACGCTGATTTTTTTAACTAACACACTCACACTCAAAATTTCAGTGCTGACCATGTATTGACCAAAATAGTGACAATTAGGCGTCGCTGTTATCAGTGTGAGACGGATATGTTATGGCAAATGTAATTGTATGTATGCTAGAATAGTTCGTCCAATTGAATCATATGGTCATTAGTGACTGTCATTTGACTATCAAATGATTATCAGTAGTGGTGCATTTTCAAAATTCCTAGAAAATTTTCAACCGGCACGCATTCTAAGCGAAAACTTTTAAAAATGCAGTGTTACGAGGTAAATTAAATGTTAATTGCTAGTAATATCATTTCTAACAACAAATTATTTTCCAGGAGTGTTGGAGCAAGGTTCCCTGAACTTTGAGGCGGATATTCCGGCAACTATTTCCAAAAGCCACCACCCCAACGTACAACAAATATGTATAGCGAACATTTAGTACATATAAGTGTTACGAGGTAAGTAAAATGTTAAAGGCTAGTAATATCCCTTCTAACAACAAATTATTTTGCAGGAGTGTTGGAGCAAGGTTCCCTGAACTTCGAGGAGGATATGCCGCAACCATTTCCAAAAGCCACCACCCCAACATACAACAAATATGGCGCACATTATGTATTTTACTTCTGAATTTGTGTAATGTTCAATGAACGTCCTTATTTTAGTTAATTCTTAGAAGAAAACAAATGTTCATGTAATAAAGCTCAGATGTAAAGTAATAAATTTTTTCTATGTAAAACAGCATTGGTATATATTTACATTTGTCAGTAGTGACATTAATATGGTCAGCACTGGTGTAAACAGTATTGTATCATTTATGACAGTAAATGACAGTCTTATAGACAGCGGTGATGCAATAAAAAAGGTGGAGTGAACAGTACAGCTCTATGCTCAATTTAAAGGCGATTTCACTGTGTTAGAATGAAATAAAAGGTCACACGTACACAGTTGTTTACATCAGCTTTGCGCAAGCCCCCTTGTGTCCGTGATGTAAAGTTTGTATGAAGCGCTGACAATTAGAGTGACAGTACTGAAGATCAGATGTTGTGTCAAATGACAGTCAGTGTTCTGGTAGGGCATCTGTACACATGAAACATATTGCATCACTAACGTTCGTCATTTTTCAGGACCCGATGAGGAGCTATCTCGAAAACTTTCTGCCCTACAATTTATAATGCATGCTCCCAGCAAGCAATTATTATTACTACACCTTTTCCGTTACCAGATGCAATGGATATTGATGGAAAGACAAGAGGATTTATATGGACCACGTTCCTGAGTTTCAGCGTAAAGTGGATTAATGCTTGTTTAAATCAAATAATTGCCTCCATTCAGAATAAAATATACTTTCTTTTCATTTTTCTTCCAACAAAATTTTTTTAATTTTTACTGTAGTAAAAATCTTAAAAAGTTACTCAAAAAAAATATCTCTTCAAAAAAGTATGCAAAGGTTAAAAAAATTCCCTGTTCCCTGCCTGCTTCAAGTTTCTCGCATATCGCATATTCCCATCACTACTGGATTGAAGCCAGTCATGGCACTCATTAGGTAAACTCGTGTAATATCAACTAGAGCTTGGCCATATTTTATTTGAAGGGTCTTCATATTTCCAGACTAGTTATGTAGAATATGTCAGCATTTACTCATCACCTCATATTTGTTGCAATGTCTAACATTGGCAGTCTTTCAGAGCGTACCTGTACAAGGAACAGTTGGCTTCGGATGACACCGTTTACGCAAGTAAAGCGCGAAGACAATCGAACGTATATGGGTTAATTTGATTCTTTTCATTTCCGTTAAAGTCATAAAATATAAACCCCGGGGGTCGAATTACGACATACGTCCGTGATCGGATGCGAATTTTTAAATCACAATAACTTCGAAACTTTCCAGCTTTTTAAAAGAATAATAATGCATGATTGACCTACCAGTTCAGCCAAGTACTCACGTATGACGTCATTCCGAATTACCGGTTGCTTCATTTCCTTTAAAGGCGCAACTTGAAACTTTTGATCTAGTTCATGGCTTAAACGCTTCAGATGTGCGACAGTATGTATTTCGTTATACATATGTACATACATTGTATGTATTGTAATTATAATTATGTGGAATTGCTTTTACGTGACTAAAAAGTGATTAATAATTTTTACAGATGTGTATAATACTACGAGATAATACGTATTGCATAATTTGGTTGAAGAACGCTCTGTAGCAGAGCTTTTTGCAATAACGCCCGACGACAATTTGATACATTTTTAGCCGAGATAGGGCGTTCTCAATATCTTTATATTGTGCGTAGAACAAATCGGGGATATTTGTTGCTTATCCTGGATTTATCCAAAATTTTCAAACAAAAATAAAAGTTATTAAAAATGGTGAGAAAGATGACTAAAAAGTATTTTTTATTGCTCGGATAAAAATTGTGTGCCAAAATATTGAAAGTTTTAAGCTCGGCTGCGAGTAAACCGGTGAAAATGACGCCGGATGGCCCGATCCATTCCATGTTTTTTATGTCAGAACACATTTTCGCATTGGCGCTTAAAAAAAACCCTGGGCTACGCCACGCCAACTCCGGGTGGGGAGTTCCTGATACCTGTCCCGATATTTTTGGTTGTGTTTAGCGCCGGAGCCCACGTATCCATTACCAAAAAAAACATGAATCACATCCCCCCTTTGGACTTTTGTCCTGGGTAATTTTTTGTTTATTTGAAAATATTTCCATAAATAATGAAAAAATTGTGTTATTTTTAAATATTTTTCAGGTAATGCGCAATTGGAGGACATGGAAAAGGGTTAAGTAGGTATATGTACCGAATCTTTTGTAGTAAACGCAAGTGCCGAACTGAGTTGATGACATTATTAAATGCGCCCCACGACGATGTGCCTGACCGCGGTTCTACCATCTCCTAGATTTTTGGGCGTGTATTATTATTATTATCTATGGAAATTGGAAATGTTTCTTTTTACCTTAAGTCGCGTTAGGTTGTACACCTGATTGTTTGTAGAGAAAGAATTATAGAAGCCGAACAAGTTCTCCTAGTACTAGTAATTTGCTTCAATTGTAGTAAATGCCTCCGGATGCCGGTTCCATGAAATAATTTTTCTGCCATCCAAGCGTATTTTAGCGCGCCCCATATAAACGGTGAAACGCGCAACACGAGAGGAGCGCTCAACACCCTGTCAGTCCAAAATGTCAAAAATTAGTTAAAGTGATGCCAAGTTCGCCCCCAAAAGAAAGAGAAAAAAATATTTTCTGTTTCTTTTTGTCATCAGTTTCCTCTTTGGTGTTATTCGCAAGAAATTCCATCCCTAACAGCTTAGAGTTAGGCAAAGGTGAAAAATTTGCCAATGCGGAAGCAATAGAATTGAATTTTTCGGAGGCAGGCGATTCATCTGTTTCGATTAGCTACATACCTTCTAAAAGATCTCGTTTTATAATACATTTTAAAATATATATTTGTATGTAATTAATGTACATTACAGGGTGCTTCTGAAACCAAAAGCAATTTAAAAGTTGTCATTAAATGAGTATCTGACGTCGGCCTAATATTACGAAAACTCTTTTTTTCGTTACTGGTAATACCTCAAACGAATAAAAGAGAAAGATGAAAAGGCTAAATAAAAGTAGAAGCAGTGCACGTAATTAGAATATCATTGCCCTTAAATTGTAACTTTAAACTTTTCATCTCAGAAAAAATACTGTTAACTATTTAGGAGAACTATAATTCCAAGAGATATAACTTTCTGGAGTTGTTGTAAAGACATCAAAGCCCTAGGCAAGAGGCGCTGTTATAACCTTACAGAACTTTCGAGCGCTTAGCAGTTTTCTTCTGTGGGATAATTCATGTAGTAAATACAATATTGTCCTTTTTGTAAAACTAACTGTGGAAAAAGCAATTGCATTAAATATGTAACAAATCCTAGTGCTTAAGTGATAATTTATGAGTAGGAACATACCCTATCCTAAGAGTGGTTTCTAGATACTTCTTAAAAACATATGCATGTAGGAAAACATTTCTGCATCAAAATTAATTGGCAGTAAAATCAAAGAACTCAGTTCTATATGTACTCGATATATTATGAAGTGCAGGATATTATATGTTCTTTTCTGACATGTACAAAGTTCTTGACATCAAATACTCATTCAAAAACAGTGGCACAGAGAAAATAAAAAACCATTAAGCTACTATAAACATTATTTGCAACAAAAGAAAGTCTGACGGAGTATAAAATTCATAATGGCTCCGCTTTCCTGCCCCACCGATTCCATTGATTTCTGGAGAAATGAGGTGCCTGATCGCGCTGAAATTAGCTGTCTAATGCCAAATGGCATTCTCATTTTAATGGTGGTACCTATTAACAGCACAATTCGTGAAATTAAGTCGGTAAGTTTATTTCAACATAGGATATGTGGATAAGTAAACAATACATTTAATAAATAGAAAAAAAGATATGCGCTGGCAATTCAACCAATATCATGTATAGTGCAATTTCAATTAAACGAGAAAACGACCTTCAAAAAAATGTACCCAGCTCCAATCCCAAATATGGGACCAGATCCATGGTATGTATGTATATTCAGAGCACCTTCCAGCTTAGCTGGCCTATGGCCGCGCTTATAAAAAATGACGCTCGGCCTGTCCAGCACCGGCTACGCGATCCCCAGTATTTCTGCGCAGACGCTTTAACCCTTTTTATAACACCTTATATCTGCGTCTACAACAACCACATGTAAATTACAGAAAATTTTCAACTTTAATTGCAAATAGTTACATATCTCTTAACTGAAATAATTTATCAGATTTCCCTTTACCCTAAAAACTTTTCACTGAAACAAAATATTTATATTCTGCCATCGGATTATTAATACCCATGCCGATCTTAAATCGATCTATAGATCGTGTGTTCCAAAATGTACGTAGGTGTTTTTTGCAGAAATACTAGAGACCGCGTAGCCGGGAAAGTGACGATTTAAACAGGGTTACTCGAAATAGCAGTTCTTGGTCTGAAGTAATGCTCTTTTCAAAACAGAAGCTTGTGTTGTTATAACTGGCCATAAAACTAGGCTCACATTTTTTGTTTATTCATACAGTGAAATTGTATCGAGCTGATGTATGCATGTCACAATAAATATTACATAAAAAAGCATATGTAGTTATTAGACCAACAGTATCCAAATACAAAATTCTTGTTTCTTGCCTGACTATATCGCACATACATATGTAACTAAAGGACTACTCCATCGAATTGAATGATTTTCACAAATATGGCTATTGAAAATCCATATTTAAAAATAGGAAATATTTTGCCGTGGCTGTTGTACATACATAAATACTTACTGTTTTCGAGAGTGTTGTGAAGCTCCGCGCAACCGCAGGCCAATTCAATGTTTGGGGAAATAGACAAAAGTGTTAAGTCCACGCCATGGAACATGGGTTCGGTGAAAACCCAGACTAATTATAAATGCCCAAAGATGCACGGACTAGGTCATACAATGTAGAGTGTTGCGGAAATGTGCAGCCTCTTTGCCGGAATGAGTCTACTACTCTCTGGTTTCAACACTTTCTAGCACCAGGAACCCTGCAGATTAGGAGTTTAAAATACGGTAACACAGGTTTTGCCATGCAACTGATGGTTGATCTTCTGGTATGATAACTCTCATTAGCCATCTTTCCCTTCCGACAAGGCAAGGTTACTTTCCACAAAACTTCCCATATGCATATCTTTTGCTTGTATATTCCAGGCCCCTTATCAAGTGGGCACCTTGTTTCACATACGTAATGTGTAACTTAAATATTAACTTAGAATAACAAAGAAAGTGTAACGTAATGTACGTACATATGTTCATATATAATATTTCGTTACAGAAAGTAATTAAAGAAGCGAAGAATTTCCCGTTGTGCCATTTAATCAAGGATCCGTGTGACTATGAGGTCAGTGGCATTTCCAATTTCGCCAATGTTGATTGCTTTACCGACGAAACAAAGCGCCTATTCGAAATACAACCATTCTTTTGTTTGCTTCGTTTGGGAGAACGCACAAAAACCTCCTCTGTATCTAGTGACTATGAGCTCTCCAAACTGGTGAGTAATATGATTGGTAAATCATTTGAAGAATATACTGCTCAGCGTAGTCCCGAGGTGGATGATTTCCGTCGCAAATTGGCACATCTATGCGATAAAATGGAACAAGTGCGTTCACGTTTCACTTGGTCAGAGAAGCTACTCTATGAACATCCCATGCGTATTGCCAATACGTCTGTTATGCCTGAACTAATACGAAAACGATTGGGGGGCACTAGTTTTCTAATAGTAGTGAAACTGGAAAACGACGAGGGCTCCTACACAATACCGGTTAACGAGCACGATACTTCAACAACGGTAATTGAATCAGCTCTAATGAAAATGCAGCGTTCCCAAATAAGGGTCGGTGATCGCCCCTCTGATTACATATTAAAAGTTAGAGGCCGCGATGAATTTTTATTTGGAGAATATCCACTCATTCAATTCATATATATACAGGTAAGTGATTGGCGAATTTAAACCTCGTATTTTATGTACGTTTGTGTATATATTACACATTAATATGTGTTCATAAATTTTTTTTTTTTTATTTTATAGGAAAGTCTTTCGGGCTCTGATGTACCTAACGTCGTTTTAAAGCCCATTCATACATTGCAATCATATATAACCCATAAGAACGATTTAAGTTTACAGACGGCTTTGATGCGACCACAAAGAACTGAAAATTTTCCACATCCTCCTCATAACACACACAATTCGTCGCCTACAGATGAGAATATTATTTCATCATGGGAAATTGCAAAGCCTTTTAGGTTGCGTCTGCATCGAATAGATAATGTAAACTGTGATCTTTCGCGTGCCATTAAAGTGGGGGTACATGTTGGTCTCTTTCATGGTGAGCGACGTCTTTGTGCTCAGCAATCGATTGAAATTGCAATAAGCAATAATCGCTCATTTACATTTGAGAAAGACATATTATTCGATATACAAGTTCAAAATTTACCGCGAATGGCTCGTTTGTGCATGGCCATTTACGAAGTAACAAAAGCTTCTCGTTCCAAAAAGTCATCTAATTCCAGTCGTGACAATATCTATAAGGAAGCCAACACATATGTCAATAACAACCCATTAGCTTGGGTTAATACTACGGTATTTGATTATAAGCACAAAATGCGTACCAGCTGTCAAAAGCTTTACACATGGACGTATGCAGATGATATACAGGCGGATGAAATATTACATCCATTGGGAACAATCGAACCAAATCCTCGAACAGATGGATGTGCTACGGTTGAACTAACATTTCACAGGTTGAAACTAATTTATTTTTATTTTATTTTATTTTTTTTATTTTTGATTGCTACCTTACAATTAAAATTATAAGCTAGCATATTTGGTTGGAGCAATGGCTACTAAGGCCTTCAGTTCGCCGAGTTTTTAGAACTAATTAGTTAATTTATACTTCTATAGGCGTGTGTTTGCAGGTGTGAATTTACATAAATTCTTATCTAACTATTATATTATTATTTAAATAATGTAGTATAGGCGAGTGGATTTTAGGAAACATATAATTTTGGAGATATTTTCTGCATTGGGGGTTGATAGCGTAACTAAGGGGTTGTTGTCGGGAAAGGATCGGGTGCGTTGTGTTTGGAAGGATGTGCATTCGGTTAAGAGATGGGGGATCGTGATAGGAACTTGGTGGTTGCAAAAATCGCAGTAAGTTTGTGGTTGGTTTAGAAAGTGTTAATTGTGAGTAACGCGTGTATAACTTGGGCGGAGACGTTCGAATTTTATAAGGTCTATTCAGGTTGAAATTAATTTAATAAATGCCTTTAATTTCCATACTAATTAATTTGTTCTGTTGATGTCAACTGCCAGTAATGGTTATGACAAAATAGAATTTCCATCGATGGAATCGGTGCTCAAATACGCGAAAGAATTGGATCACACTGAAACCTTAAATCGCGATAAACTACAAGAGCATACTAAGCCCATAAATGCTATGTTATCACAATATCTTCGTATTGATAGAGTGTACGAGATGCATGATCAGGACCGTAACGCAATATGGTGGAGAAGGTAAAATTACTCTTTCCAATATATTAATATGAAATAGAATACGTGTTCATCTTTATTTCAGGTATGAAATTTTATCAGAATCGCCCGAAGAACTTTCAACCCTTTTACACTGTGTCAACTGGAATAAACGTGATGAAGTGGCAGAAACTTGGAACTTGCTACAACAATGGCCTACAATATCAGTGGAACGATCACTTGAGTTGCTTGACTATGCATATCCCGATCCAGCTGTGCGAAGCTTTGCTATAGGCTGTCTTCAATTCTTACGGTAGGCACAGTATTAAAAATTACTATTTTTTAAAACTAATAAAGTTATTATATACTTATGCTGTAGAGATGAAGAATTATTGTTATATCTTTTGCAACTGGTGCAGGCCATGAAACACGAATCATATCTGGATTGTGACTTAGTATCATTTCTGCTAGAGCGTGCATTACGCAATCAACGTATAGGTCATTATTTTTTTTGGCATTTGCGTTCAGAAATGCAAACACTTTCCATGCAAACACGGTTTGGTCTTTTGTTGGAAGGGTATTTAAAAGGCTGCAAGCCGCATGTGCCACATCTTCGCAAGCAACTTAAAGTTCTAGACGCCTTGAAATCAGGTTCTTTGATCGCAAAAAAAGGAAGTAAAGAAAAGGGGCGAAAAGAAATGCAAGACTTTTTTTCGAGCCAAAGCAATAGTAGTATATTTCAGGGTATACAAAACCCCCTGAATCCTAGTTTTCGGTGCAAAGGTATCCAACCAGACAAATGCAAAGTGATGGACTCTAAAATGCGGCCGCTTTGGATAGTGCTAAAAAATGCGGATCAAAGTTGTAATGATATTTATATAATTTTCAAAAACGGAGATGATCTGCGGCAAGATATGTTAACGTTACAAATGCTCCGAGTTATGGATCAATTATGGAAAAATGAAGGGTAAGCTTAAAGTAGTCTCCTAAAATATCTATAGCTTGAACAGTTGAAGACCTGCACTTTTGAATTTGAAACTAAAATTTCGACATATAAGACTTTCGGCCAGGCACGTCTTCATTTGTTTGAAGAAAAGGCTTCTTGACAGTCATTCCGGTACCGAGAGCCGGATGCTGCACTGTTATTAACAATAAAAATACTTTAATTAAAACAGTCAAAAGTAACGGTTCAAAATTACTTTATTATAAAAGTGAAAACTAACGGTTATAAATTGTTTTTATTTTAGGAGTCATAGCTAACGGTTAATGTTTTACTTTTGTCGACAATTTTGTAGTTTACGAAGTAGAACATATCAAAAATGTTAAGTGTAAACGGGCGAACTCTAGTATAATTAATGGAGTATTTATTGAATAACAAAAATTAAAATATAGACAAAAATATCAGGGTGCAGTCAGTTTTTGCGATTTGAAAAATTATCCCAGTAAAAAAATCAAATTTGTCCTTATTAATTTAATTATATTTGATTATTTTACTAGGTTCATCTTACCACTATAACATATATTTGCCTTTTTGAAATAATGAAACTGTTTTTTTAAGTTTTTCCCATTACATTTTAGGACTGTGTCCAGTATAAAGAGATAAGTAAATCTAATTATTTTTTATAGTATGGACTTTCGTATGAATATTTACAACTGCATTAGCATGGAACGTCGGCTAGGAATGATCGAGGTAGTACTAAATGCCGAAACAATCGCCAATATTCAAAAAGAGAAGGGTATGTTTTCAGCAACATCTCCATTCAAAAAAGGATCGTTGTTTAGTTGGTTGAAAGAATATAATCGTACTGAGGAAGAAATGAACAAAGCCATCAATGAGTTTACATTAAGTTGTGCTGGTTATTGTGTAGCCACTTACGTTTTGGGTGTTGCCGATAGGCATTCAGATAATATTATGGTCAAACGTAACGGACAGGTATGCAAAAACAATAACTAAAAGTAACTTCCTATAACTAATACTACTTTTGCCCTATAGCTTTTCCATATTGACTTTGGCCATATACTTGGACATTTTAAAGAGAAATTTGGTGTACGTCGTGAAAGAGTTCCTTTTGTACTAACACATGATTTTGTATACGTGATAAGCAAAGGTCGTAACGATCGTGATTCAGAAGAGTTTCTTTATTTCCAAAATATGTGTGAAAAGGTATGAAGTATTAATGTTTACACTAGCACATTTACTAATGCAAAGTGACTATCTCATTGTTTGTTCCTATTGCAGGCATTTTTGGTATTACGCAAGCATGGATGCCTCATCCTTTCTCTTTTCTCCATGATGATATCAACTGGATTGCCAGAATTGTCATCGGAAAAGGATTTGAACTACCTAAAGGAAACATTGGTATATTCAAAATTTGAATTTTATTATTCTTTTTTATAAACTGAAACCCCTTTTTAGGTTTTAGACTATACCGAGGAAAATGCTCGTGAACATTTTCGATCCAAGTTCAGCGAAGCTTTGGTCAATTCTTGGAAGACATCATTGAATTGGGCTTCACATAATTTTTCAAAAAATAATAAACAATAAAGAAAAATAAGTTACAAAAAAGAAATAGTAGGAAGAGTATACATAGATAAAACAGAATCTACTCCATAAAATGTCGCATTTTGAAAAGGCTATTTCTTCTATCTCTATTCAAATGCTTTTCGCACAAAGACACTTAACTTACATTCCTAAGTTAATTATAGATTCTCAATTTTATTTAGCTATCTAGCTAAATGTTTACTGCACAACGTACATTAGACGACCTCTGATTTCTAACTAGAGCTAACTGAACAAGAATACTTAAAATCGAGAGTTAACTGTGGGATGTGAGTTAATAGGCCGCAATAACTGATTGTAGATGGATATTGTTGTTTCTCGAAATTTTGGTTTTTCATTTCCATACAAACTTATAACCGTTTTCAAGTTGTTTTTAACTTTGTACGCATTAAAGGGTATATTTAGAATTGCATTATGATATGCAACACTGGCATTTTTTAACTATTTAAAGGAAATCTTGAATGGATATGAGTAAATATCTGATGGATTTTCTTTGAATTTATGAAGGCCATTGAAATTTAAAAGACAAATATTTCATCCATATTTGGTTTTGGGATTACTAAAATGTTGAATGAAAGAAAATATTAGCAGAATTTAACAAAATTTCAAGATAAAATGAGAAGACAAAAAGCCTTGCACTTATTTTTCGTGCAAACTCGTCATAAACACTGTGTTTCATTAGATTACGAAAAATCACAAAATTGTCTCGATCACATCTCCGATAGAAATGAATACTTGTCCAATAATTTTAAAGTGGGACTTTCAACCAAATCGGAGTTGCAGCGTCATATTTGCCTGGCTCAGTTAAAAAATAAATGCTTACGTGTTCAAATTCAGTTGCTTCATACATGTTGTATAAGTTAAGTGAACGCAGACCTCCAATGCTGTTATTCTAATAACGATTTCGAATATAATTATTAAACAAAGAATCGAATTCGGCTTTAAAACTTGGGTCCGGTTCTACTAAATACAGACTTAATGAGTGTAATAATCTTCTTTGAATTGCCCAATTGAAAATATTGAAAAAATGTCCTCAAATAGTTGACAAAGAGTTGCGTAACCCTATTACGGTTGTTATTTTCTTAAAAGTTATCCTTGTTTTATACTCTTAATCATGCCCCCAAGAGATCTTCACTGGGATCCCTTGTATAATTTGCCATCGTATACGAGTCGCTTAAAACTAATTAATCTTCACAGCCTTTCTAGTCGGAGGGAAATGCTTGGAATTGTCTTCATGATTAAATTACTAAATGGTTCAATCGTAAGCCCGTTTCTTTTGAGCGAAGTGAACTTCAATGTACCTTCTCGCATATCAAGACATTTTAAACCACTTATCTTGAAACAGTGCCGGACTAATTTTGAATTAAATGAGCCTTTTCGTTGTTTGTGTCAAGATTATAATTCTCATTCTGGTACGTTCGATATCTCAGACTCACTATATAGCATAAAAAAGTCGATTCTTTCTTCCTAAATACATAGCAACAAATTTTTTTTTTTTTCATATCCTTTGATTCTTATCTTTATTCTTAACAATAACTTTTCGTTGTCAACTAATTATTTATTAATTGTGTAATCTTTTTTACTTAGCTGATGAGGTTTTCTCTGTAGCTGAGCAGTTTTAGATCTCGACGATTAACAAACCAAAGCCTTTCAAAGACTCGGCACGAAAGAACAATCCGCGCGTCATGCGGATGCGCCCCTCGCGCCGGTCGGGCGGGATATGGTGGGTAATCCGTTGGGCATTATTATTATTAACCTTCTATCGGCTTTGAATTATATGTATGTATGTATTTCTATAATTTCTGTTTTTCCTTTTGTTGGCAGAGAAATTCGGCTTACTCAAAAAGCTGTTAGCTAGGAGTGGAAATTAGGGAAATCTCTACCAGAATGATTTAAAATTTTAATAATTATTAATTATATTGAACTGATCTTAGAATTTTAGCTGCAATATTTTTATGATTAAGATTTTATTAATTCAAAAGTAATATTGTTCGTTAAAAATCGATAGCAGGATTCCGAATTTCAAAATAATTTTCGAAATTGGTGTGACACCCTCTGGATTTTTTGATGGAATATTGCATTGTCACTGGGTTCAGAATTATGTGGGATTTTCTGGGAGTCGTCTCTACCTACACTTGTGCTCATACAATTAAGCCACACGAACGGCAAAGTATACAAGTTTTTTTTTTCGCAATTTTTGGAATTGAACAAAATTAAATTGTACAAAAATATTAAAGGAAATGCATACAAATTCAATGTGCCTACAGATTTCATGTGTTAAAATTAAAATGTTCGTACAATAGGAGATTTAACCTTCGTAGGTATGAATTTTTGTGCTCATACAATTAAGCCATCTGTGAAAAACTCCGATTAATGAAAAAAAATTCAGGTTTTTTTCTCAAAATATACCTTATTTAAACTAATGCTTAGTTGGAGAACCAATTTTTGGAGATAACTTCTTTTCTGCGGTTATTCGTGGTAGCCACAGGTGGCCTTCATTGGGCCGAAGTAATGTTTCCCATTCTTTCTTTACGATTTCCCAAAAAGTAGTCTTATTTCGGGGTTTTCTTCCCCCGACTGGACTTTTAATAATGTCTCTTAGATTTTTGATCTTGTTTAAGTCCGGACTTGGCGCGAGACGCTCGGAAAATTTGATACTGTTGGTTTCAGTCCAGCTCTCAACAACCCTAGAACACGGTTTGGAGTCGTTATCTTACTGGAAAATCAAAGAAAGCGAGAGATTTCCAGAGTTATTTCCTTCTGAGTGGTTGGCTATAATATCTTCGTATATTTCGCCCGAAGGTTTCCTTTCAATTGGTGCTATCGGACCTACTCCACATGGGGTGAAGCATCCCTATGCCATCACCGGCGAGCTACCATGTTTAAAGGGCTTTTTGCGTGTACATGGGGTTCAGTTCCTGTAATGGCGGACGTCTGACATAAGGTCTACTATTATTTCCAAACACATGAAACTTAATCGATACGATTAAATTTAAGAATTCTCCATCTTTTTGGTTATTCTTTCGGGCAAAGCCTAGTCTCCGGTTGATGTTTTTTTGGAAGCATTTGGTTACCGTCGTTCGATACGTCTATTCAAAGATTTTTCCGCCCATCACCGGGGGACTGTTTTGGACAATATTTTTATATTATAAAACTGTTCTATAATTGTCCATATTTCCGTGTATGTCTTGAAAGGATCCAGTATACCCGAGCGAACTATTAGCTGATCGTCGTTCGGGTCGTGTTTCTCGGTAACTTTCGGGGTAAATCGGCAAAAGTTTTATGTTTTTGATAAAACTGTATTGCGTTTCACATTCCTCCTCTATGAAATCCTAAAATTTCTGTTACTTTACATACTTTTCTTACACTTCTGGAAACTCTCCCATACATTTCTTTCGTATGCAGTTGAACCTTTATTTTTGGCCATTTACTTAATTTTTTTGAATTAATCTCTTTGAGAACAGTTTAGTTGAATGAACTTAAATATTTTTTTTAGTAAATGACCTCATCTTGCCTTCAAATCACAGTATTTTCTAAAATGGCTTAATTATGTGAGCACGGAAAAACCAATGAAAAGCGAAAAAACTTCAAAATTTTCGGAAACGACAAAATTAAACGGGATTTCGGCCACCTCTATAAACATTGCAAAGATAACAAAATATTTTTGCATGCAAGAGATTAAAACTGCAAAATAACTTCAATGAATTTTTCTGTGAAGTATTATTTTTCAGTACAGTGGCTTAATTGTATGAGCATAACTGTACCTCACTGAGAAGTTACTTAAAAATCGATTGCGAGATTCCCCACTGTTTTTCATCGATTTTCAGTTTTCTTGATAAGCGCGCCATCTAGAAGAGTTTTGTGTGCAAGGTATTGCATGGTATTACATTGCTTTCGTGGTTCCAGCTTACCGAAAAGTTTAAAATTAATTTTGTGTATATCTTGATCCGTGCGCCAGCTTATATTTTCTTGTTCGTACACCTTGCATTGTCACCGAGTTCGGAAATATGTTACAAGTTTCAAGAGTGCATCTCATCGCGAAGTACCCAAAAAACACACAAGAGGAGGGAAAGGTGTTAAATTGAACATCCGGATCAAAAAGCATTAACAGGGAGATTAATTTTTTGTTCGATTGGCGACGAAAACTCTTGCCCAAGTCTTGAGCAGAGTGGTTTTAGTATTAAAAGTATGGGGCCCTGCAAAATAGAGAGCCGACATCTTTTCTTTACCCTGTAATAGCAACCATTGAACAAGTCAACCACGCCGAGCTTCTAAAAGATGGGGTACAGGGGATGTCTCAAACCCACACATAGGCTATAACATTCAACTTGAAAGAGCAAACGAAAATGCTAAGCGAGCTCCCGACAGAGAGGCGAGCCACTATACTCTCTAGTTCTACTTCGATCTGAACATCGGAAAAAAGTCGCATGACATTTATGAAAAAGCGCCACCGTTAAAAATTTTGATTTTTTATTGTAATATGAATTTCAAATAGTTATTCCCATCAATTTCACAATGATTAGAAAAAAGCACCGCAGGCTAAAATTTGGAATAAAAATCGCGCGATTTTTAATTAATTACACTGTACAACAAAATAAGGGTTCATCTCTTAGTAATTGAACCCACAAATAGGGTTAAGTGAGGAAAACTTGGTAAAATGAAGCAATTGGTTACAAAATAGTGGCTAAATGAATGTTTTTTGGGCAAGGAATTAATTTTTGATCTTTATTTTTACATAAAACTTACGATAGATGGTACAACTTCCCAAATTTTTTAACAATTTTTATAGAAAAATAGTATTTTAATAGTTTTTAAGTAGAAATAGTAGCAATTGCTTACGAAATGTGTATTAAAGTAATGTTTTTATGGTCGAACCCATTTTTGACATTAATCTTTTAATAAGTCTTACGATAGGTGGTGCTGCGGTACAATAGCACAATTTTTATGAAAAAAGAGTATCTAAGTATAAATAATAATGTTTTATCCTGTTTTATATTAGATCTGATCGTTAATGACACTAAAACAAAAAAAAACACAAAAAAAAATTTTAACCAGAGGATAATTTCTGCTTGGACCGCATGCAAAAGAATCGCTCTGGCCATTCCCAAGTGAATGGCGATCAGAAACTATCCCCACTTGCGACTTTGTTCTGGTCTAGTGTGCAATGGCGCGATATACAACAGTTATATCATCAACCTCCTAGGAGATTTTTGCGCCGAGCTTCTTAACAATAACGAACTCTGCCTTAAAGAATAGAACTTCGTACTTGTAACAATTTAGTCGTAAACATGCTGTTGGCCTGTTTGAACCTAATTTTTCACCTTGTTTCAATTAATAGACAGAACTATTGATATTTATTTTGTATATTTAATCAAAACATACATATATTTGCGTGTTTATTGTTTAATTCAAAATACTTGCATACACTAGTGGAATCTTTACAAACTCTGCTTTTTTTGATCTTTTCATATACATAACATGGGAAGTATACATATGTCGAATGTATGTATATAAATACAATCATTTATAAAAAAAATATAAATAAGAAACTAATATGTATTTAAAAAGAAACTACCTCCTAACTTAATTGTGTGACTATGTTTTAGTCAAACATTTGTTTACTATGCTTTGTTTTTTTGCTGGTATATTTATAAGTCATTTTGCTTTAAAAGGTTTCACCATACAATGTCTTTATTTAATAAGAATCAAACAAGAATGTTTGAACCTTAAATTACGGAGGATAGTGCCCATTAATTTCTGTCATTCCTGTTTATCTTAAGCAAATTTCATTCACGCTCTCAGGAATGCCCAAATAGTGTATTAAAAAGTTTTTACTGGTTTTAGACTATCTTGTTTACATATTTCTGCTGCATAATTAACCTTATTCTTATGAATCAAATGTCAAATTTGAAGGGAAAAACATTTGAACATTACTTTGTGTTTTTTAGTCGGATGACCGTTGGATTATCTGAGAGATTAATTTTATCGCAGATACATGGTTCTCCTCGTAATTCGTAATGACAACGGCATTGGCTCTAGAAGGTGAACAGTGATTGCGTTGTTGGAGGAGGAAAGTGTTTTGTTCTCGGAGAATAAAACAGTGGCCCTAAAAGTAGGCTCACTTCTTTTTTTATACGTATGTATGTAGATTGAAATGGTTTCTGGCATACTTGGTCCGGCCATAAGTTCTGGTGCAATTTTAAAATAATTTAGAAAATTAATGAATGGGGTTTCACATTTGTTAATGAACGCTATTTTTTACAAGAAAATATATTCAAAATGTTTGGCTTTTGCCTTAATACAGGCTCTTAAACTCGGCTATGCACAATCTGTGCTTACTTGACACTCTCTAAATTTCGTTGGCGAACTTTGCAAGCCATGTGCTTTAACTCCGACCTTAGTCTGGACTGCTCGACGGCCAATCTTCATCAGGAATATTGAGCCGTAACCACTATTGGATTGTTTTAGCGCTGTCCGTTAAAGAGTGTTGTCAAATTTTTCACCACGCCTGTCTTGTTAATATATTTTTGCTCCGGTTCTCAAGACACTCCTCAGCAAACCATAATGTATGCCCTGATAATTACCCCTATTGCGAGTGTCGATTTGCAGTAGAATAGAATTTTTCGATTGAGTCGAATGCATTTCATTTTGGTATTGTGTATTTGATTGAGCGAAAGCTGCACATTTTTAATGGTTATTTGCATATTTTCTATTTTTTTTACTGATTTATTTTTTATCCATTTTCTTAGCACTTTTAAATCACATCGACACGCCAGCAAACGCAAAATTGTAGTAGAAAGATGATCGATTTTCGTCTGCAGTGTGATGTTGTCATTTAACCAAATTCAAAAATTTCATTCGTTACCCACAATGCAAATGTTGAGTGTGCTCGCCAATCTGTTCGACTCGCCAAATATATTCGCTTCGCAAGTGCCAATATGCGGTATAAGTATCGTCATTCGCTCATTTAGCCATCGGTTCGACACTCGCAATTGCTCGATGATCGCCAATCGCTTAGTAATCGATTATGTATTCTTGGTTCTTGGTCGACATCCACAATAGGAGTGGAGCTGAGCCCTTGCTACAATATTTTTTGATTCTTGACTCGTTTTGGCATACACCTTATCATTTTGCTCATTAAAAACTTCCTCCAAAGTAAGGGTGTTTTCATGGCCGTTGCCTTCGTACTACTGCAAAAGCTTCTTACATCTTTCCTGTCCTATTAAGAAACCGTTCTGCTGTACAGTAAATTTGTGCCAGCCCAACCATCAAAATGGCTTTCGGAAACTACATAGTACTACCCCCGCTTCAAGCAAGGTCCATGTGGCACTTGACTTATTAAAAGCTTTATACAGTCAATTACTGAAGCTGGACAATCAAATAGACATCTGTTGTACATCTCCGTAAGCACGATGATGGGATCCTGCACTTAACCGAGTAAGAAGAAAACTTTTCAAGGATGATGCACCCCGTTATTCACATTTGAAACACACAAAATAGCTGAAGAAGAGAGCGTCTTTCCCAGTGAACTCTACACACTTTGGCTCAACTTCGATCTGTATATTATAACATAACAAATTCTTCTAATATCTACCTTGAAAATTTTAATTTTTTTCCATTTGTTTGAAAAGAGACAAAAACACTCCCAGAAGGTCCTGGAATTTGTAGCCGATGTGGCGGTCCTTTGCCGGATATGGTCCCGGTACAACCCGGTATTTGCATTGCCAGAATAATGAATTTGTAATTTTTGTTTTCGATTTTGAGTTAATGGGCTAACTAGTTTAGCCACTGAAATATCTATGTCGTATTGAACACCCGAGTGCCATGCAAATTTAGAAAAATATATTTTAAACTCTATTTCCCAGCATTGTAATTTTGGCACCTTCATTGTAGGGTCACTAAATGAAGCTTTAAGAATCAGCATCAAAAATCTTCAATCTTAACCAAAAGGAATCGGAATTGCAACGAAAAAAAATTCTCTCCCCTTGTGTTTTCCATAGTTCTATAGCATGTTTTTCCCAGTAACCGGTACATGCTAGCTTTAAGAATTTTCTCAATTGAGAACCTTGTACGTGCATAAAGAACCAACTTACACACAAACATATTCAAGGTGTTTCATTGGCTTAAAATTCATTCTTAACATTTTCTTTTTATTTACAACAGTTTTGTATTCTCGCCTCTACCACACTTATCAACGTATAGAAAATTTGTCCAGTCTTTTATTTTATGGTGGTATAAGTTTTTTGTTAGTTAAAATTTTTTATTTTGTAAAGGCACGATTTAGAAATGGTAGTTTATTCTTGTTTTTAGATTCGTTAAAGTGGCATTTTATAAAAAATATATTTTTCTTTGTTTATGTGGTTGTTGCTATAATTAAAGCATGATAGTTGGATCATGAATTAAAGTAACTGTTATTTATTATATAAAGACATCTTCAATTTTACCAAGTTTAAAAACTGTCGGTCACTTAAATTGGTGCCGGTTGTTGGATTTTACGCGTTTTGAGGAAATCCCAAGTGAGATTTCTGTTTTTGTGTTGTTATGGCCATCAAAACAACCTGGGCTGCTTTTGGAGAGTGCCGAGAAAAATACATCTATATAAAATAATTTTGCTACGACGCAACTTAGTAAGAGGTCTAAGGTTTTTTTTGCTAATGGGCTGGTCTTACTGACATTTATAATTGCAAATGCGCTTAAGCTGGTAAACGTAAGTAGTATTCAATTAAATTGCATTCCATGGTCAGGTTTTATACAAAAAGGCATCAAACACAGAAATAAATTGTAATTTCTAAATTATCACAAGCGTTGGGCGTTAATGCATTTAAAATTTACAAAAATTGCTTGTTTCAATAAGTATTTAAAATTAAATTAATTGCAATTGAAAGAATTTTAATAGCAGTTAAGCGGGAAACACAGCACTTTTCACTCGACTTCGACTTTGATAGCAAAGTTTCCACGTACGGATTTCGTGAAAGTGAACACTTATTGATTGTGTTGGACTTTAAAGACGAAGTCAAAGTGCTGCAACGTCCTGTTATAGTTGGATCATGTCCAAAACCGTTGAAATTTTTTATATCGATTGAAAACTTGTTTTTCAATAAATTTGTTAACACGAAAACACTGAAACGGTTTTTTGATTTTAAAAAAAGATTTTGAGGGCGTTCGGAATTTTTTGAAAGTGAATGGGGTATTATTCGACCAGATGAACAATAATTAGAAATTAAATTGTTAATTGTTAATTATTAATCGTTAATGTTTTTAATGGTTTTAACATTGTTGCCCAAAACTGATAATCAAATGATTTTTGCAGCTCTATTGACAATAGAAATCGGCTAATACGCCATATTTTTTATGTCTAGGAGTACTACCAACTTTTCCTTCCATACATCCACACAATCCATTCATTGGCATCTGTCAAATTTCTGTCTGCCATGCATTTTATATATACAAATTCAAATGTCATTTCGATATACAAATTAGTAATAACTGTTTACTCTGTGTGCACCTGTCATTTTAGATATAGGCTCAGTATATCGAGACATGCCTACATTTGTATGATTGCCTCCTGTAAAAGCTTTAATAATGCAATGCATCGATAAAAAAATGTATTCTATCGGATTTTCAGCACCCGAGTAATATCTTCGGCTTCTTGCCAAAAGGAATTATGAATATGCTAAAATGAAAATATTTGGAAATCTAGCTTTAAAAAAAAAGTTTATTGTTTTGTAGAAAAAATTAGGCAACTTAGAGTGTAAAATATAATGGTCTTCTTGTGCACATAGTATATTCAACTCCTGTGAGCCTATTAAATGCAATTCGGTAAAATCGCACATCAATGGCTCTGGAAAGAGAGCGACGATATGTTAATCGGGTTGTTACTTTGTTTAAAAGTTTCTCTCTGATGTAAATGAATATAATGAAAAATCCAACTCTTATATACAAACCTTTAATATGTACAAATGTGTGTGTGTATATTTATCTACCCTGCCAGCAAAACCAGTGCGTAAACTGGATGTTTTACTGGTATTCGTAAACGGTAGGTTTTCACATGCTCATTCTTTTGAAAATGTTGAATAAATTCGATCCTAAGTAAAAAAAAAAAAAAATAAAAATGTTTTACGCTAATGGATTTAAGTGGGCTTAGAACTTGGAATCTTTGGAGTCTACAAATTCTATTAAAAAAACTTCAGCAGAAAAACTTATTTGGTGTTGAACAGTCATACGCTCATAATTTAATAAATGAATATGCTTATAATTTAATCATTTCAAACAAATGAGTACGCGAAAGGTTTCTTGACCGTGAAAACATCTCGTTACGGGCCTATTTGCAATAATTTCTCTCGCTGGTATACAATGTTTATAAAATATACACTACCTTACTGGCTGCTGGATACGTTTAAATATTCATTTTAAAATCATGCTCAGTTATGATTATTAGTATTTCTATATATTATAAATTCTCGACTGTAAAGATTCCTTATAGGTCTCACAATTCCGCAAGTCTATGAATGCTCATACGCTATCTAGCTACTTAGAGTTAAAATATTGTAAATATATTAAAAAAGTATTTTATGTATATGCATTTATATGAATGTAGGTATTTCATTTTTAAATACTTTATTTAACTAATCTATCTTAAAATTTTTAAAGACATCCTTAAACCTATTGTAGACTTTTTTGTAAATATGTATGCTTGTAAAAATGTTTATGCATACGCGATTTTCCTTTATACAATATTCTAAAATTTTCGCAATGTTTTGTGAAATAGAGTTCTATAAATGTACATAACACATACATACATATGTATTTTATTTTTCTTAGTCAGCGTTTCAGTGCAAGCCTGCTGAGAGTTATATATATGCTTGACAAACTGCACGTTAGAATTTAACTTGTGATTGAATGTACAGTAATCCCGATTAATTCCATACTTAAATTCCAAGATGAAAGAGAATTCGGCAATGAGCACACTGCCGAACATAAATGTTCAATATTCATTGGATATATTGAAAGTATGCTTAAAATCTCCGGATAGGTTTCGTTTTATTATTTCAGGTGCTGTCTGTCAATGGTTTTGTTTCATTTTTCATTTCTTATCAATGTTCATTCGATTGGCAAATTACAATTAGTTTCTCCTACTTAAGTGAACCCATAACAATTTTTGATTAATTTCTATGTTCCTTCTATTCGTTTTATAAACAGTGTAAAAGTATGTTTTTTATTCTCTAATTGTGAAACCATTAATATAATCAAAGCGATTCTGTCGCAAAGTTCAGAAGCGAACTGACAACATACCATCGTCCCTAGCCAGACTGGGGGGTCCCAAACTGTCTGAGAACTGTCGGACTGGGAACCAGTGAGAAACGAATTGCAAAGTAATGCACTGGTGAAAATTACCACCGCCAAAGACTTTGCCATGTAAAAATGGGCATTGCTTGGGTATTGAGCTAGAACTGGTGGTGTCGTCAAACGGTTTAGCTCAGGGATAGTTCTCAGGTAATACAATTTTCTGCGGGGCAATTATAACTTCCATTAAAGAAAAAAATAAGATTTTTGGACTCATAAAACCCCCGAGCAGACTTTAATTTCGGTTACTCATATTATATAGGGTTGAGTTCTTATACATTTATTTTTCTGTCATAGGGACGATGGCAGTAACGATTTTCAAAAAGTTTTTTGTCGGTTTATATTCAGTTTGACTCTAAAACTATAGTTATTGAATATCGGCTAAAATTTTTAACTTACATAACTACGAAAAGTACACTCAATGTTTAGAAAGGTTTAGCGGCACATCTGTAAAAGAAGAAAAATCAAAATGTAAGAAATCGTTACACATGGTACATTATGGACAGAATATTAGAAGCTAGATATAAGAATTGAATACTCGTTGGCATTGATATACAGAAACCAAATATAAAAAAATTTGAAAAATTACACAAAGTTCAGGAAAGTTAATTAAACTTTTAAAAATCTGTACCAAATATTCAATATTTTTTGGCAGAATTTTTAGACACTTTTTGAGTTCGCAGTTTTATCGCTCATTCAATTTGAGTATATTATTATACAAGTTAGAAGAACCCAAAATTTTCCCTGAATTTTGAGTTTTTTTTCCCATAACTACAAAATTAATTTTTCATCTTGTGTTGTATGGTAGAAATCACTCAACACCCTTCACGGAAAAAATTCTGAAAACTCAGAGAAATTTCTGGGCGAGTTCTAACTTGCACAACAAATTGATTGGTCTACAAAACTACATCTTCAAATATTTTCTACAAATTCAGAAAAAAATTTGAAGATTTTGATGAATAACCTTTTAAGTTTAATTAACTTTCCTGAACTTTGTGTACAAAGTTTCTTTTAATACGGATTCTGTTAGGGAATGTGCTATATTTTAAATGAAAATTATTAAAACTGGATTTTCTCCTTATTTCTTCGAACGAAACCTAATTTAATTATACTACTATTATAATGAACACAGCTGTACATACATTAGAAGAAAAGAACTGGTTTTAAAATATATTCTGAAAATCGACTCTTTTGCGTCTACAGTTGTCATTTTTAAATCAATTTAGTACGAGTAGTACTGGCAGGAGCTGTTTAGCTATGCATGTTTATTTATGCTCTAAGCGCCCGCGGGTGTTGACAGCTAGGCATGAATTGATTCGATGTTGGCATCCTCAGACTCCATAGAACTTTAATTCAGCAGTACCAAGTCAGAATGCCAAGAGTAAGAGAAAACTTCTTCAGAAGATTAGTGATCCTACAGTGATGCCGAAGCCATGCACCAAATAAAATTTAATGATGAACAGTTCAAGACTGTTTTCAGTTCAGCGGGCCAGGCCAGTGGGACAGTTGCTATGACCAAACTACCACACTTTAAACTGTCTTTTCGTAAGAAAATTGTCTATCCTGCTAAACTACATAGATAAACTATCAAACCATATATTGGACTTAGAAATTGTTTGAGTTTCAAACGGACACAGCACTGTGACAGCAGAGGAAGTTGTTACACCTTACAGCAGGTGGCAGATGAGTTAGCTTCGCTTGGGTTTTACAATCGGGGAGCGTTTCTGTAACTACAGAAACAAGTTGTTGTTGTTAGCAGTGCTTCGCCCTGCCCAAAGGGCCAGTACATTTCTAGTTGTCATCGGGATCTTCTAACGGAAGTCCAAGGAAACGCGCTGTTTCAACAGGGTTGGACCAAAGTGATAGGGGTGTTAGAAGAGTGTGTTCCGAAGAACAGGAAAAGAGATGTTGCGTGTCATGGGGGACCACACCGCATGCAGGGCATGTGTTAGGTGTGGTGGGGTTCAGTCTGGACAGATAGGAGTTCAGCCTATTACAATATCCAGACCGAAGTTGTGCCAGCATGACTCTAGTTTCCCTCGGAAGGACACGTTCTTCCTCAGCAAGAACGGGTGGTTGGGCACCAATAGCGGGGTTCACAGGCTGGGATCTGAGGGATCTGTCCACCGACTCAGTTTGGAGGTCCTTTAGGGCCCGCCTATGGTCCCGCAGATCAAACGGCAACGAGATGTGATGCCGGATCTCATCATAATGCTTTCGGAGATGTTTCCTTATGTCTCTGGGGGGCGGAGTTTCATCCAATAGCTGTCGAATTGGATGACTGGGTCTGTGACAGTTCAGAAGGAACTGCCTACTTAAAAGTTCCGCATGCTCGCGAACGTTGAGCATTTTAGCCTCCTGGTGAAGTGAGACTCAGGTGACATAAGCAAACAGCCCGTCGCAGTTCTGATTGCGGTGCTTTGGCAGAACTCCAATTTCCTTCCAATTTCCAGAAACAAGTTGAATGACTGACGTGCTTTGTTACGACAATGGTGGTAGTGCCATAATTAATAGTAATAACATTGTTTTTCTTCACTTACCTGAACTTTGATCTTCCTTATTGCTAACGCGATAAAACGAAGATTTTGCTGCCTCCGTCGCTATTGAATTATCTGCTATGTCTAAACCTATTGTGTTACTGCCTGCTGTGTTGGCAGCTAAATCAGTCGCACGGTCAGTCATTGTGGTCGGGGAATGTTGTCTATCTCTGCTTACATTTCTTGAAGGAAGAGACGTAGGTAGAGCCGGAGGACTGCCAAGGCTATGCCTATGTAATAACGCTGAAGAAGCTAAAATTTGTTGTTGCTGTTGTTGCTGTTGCATTACCGCTACCATTGCCGCATTTACTCCGTTGTATGCAAAATTATGAAACGAAGGAGGTGATAGTCTTGCTGATGCTGACGGCCCACTGGATGACAAATGCAATGGCAACGATGCAGCGTTATAGTGTGACCATATCTGTGGGGTGTGTCGTAGTGCAGCCAATGCGAAATAAGGATTCATATAAGCAGGCGACATTACTGATGGAATGTATGACGCTGCTGCAGTAGCTGCTGCCGCTGCCGCGGCTGCAGCGCTGGTCGTATTACCAGCGACAATAGACATCGCAGAGTTCGGTGAAACAGTTGAACCCTGAGGGACCGGACTTGAGGTGCCATTAGATGGGGCTGGTGGATACAAGTAGTAATGCTGCAGTGATGAAGGAACTGTATTACCACTCGGAGATCTACGTTGCAATTCATTTGGCGATAAGCTCCCGCTACTTCCTGCAAGAGCAGTAGGTGAAGCAAATTGTCTCCTTATAGATGCAGTCTTTTTTGGTACAGTTCGTGGCGTAGAATCGCGCTCAGTCGAAGCTCGTGTTGGTGGTGGAGAGCTTTCTCGGCAGTTGCTAGTCGAACAGGAACCAGAATGATTTAATGGAATGTTGGTAGATACTGATATTGGTGAAGATGTTCTACTAAATGCAGACACATGATGCGGTGATCGTGGCTCGACAGAGCTGTATGAATTTGGTGAGAAAGAAGAGCTTGAGGTGACGGCAGAACAGCCCCCCGAAGGTACATATTTAGTCGACATATATGGCAAATATAAGCCTTGCTTCTGTGTTTGCGAATACGATTGAGAATGACTGTTTGAATACATTGGAGAGTTTGAATCATGGTTGCCCCCTTGATCAAGCACATACGATGATTTGTTATTAACAGTTCCGAGTTCGCTAACGCAGGCTCCCTCGCGTAACGGCGACGCATATGGCGGGGATCGTTTTTTTGTTGCGGCAATGGATGGCGATTTTCTACAACCACTTTGATTATCTGGTGATTTGGGTGAAGCGAGCATTGCCCTCAAATATGACGGATCGTTTAAATGTTGTTGGGGTGAACGTGGATAGTGCTGTTGATGATAGCTCACACTGCTAACAATCGCTGTCTCGCTAGACTTTTTATTAGGACATACATTTGCATTTGATATAGACGATATTGTGTTGTTACAGGAACCATTCCCTCCTAATAAGGAATGTATGCTATATGAGCTATACAGACGAGTAGGAGCAGGTGTCGTTAACGACTGGGTTGTGGTCTCAGATTTTGAAAAACTTGTCAAAGATGAACGGTGCACACTATTCCCACTCGAATTTGGTGCATTAAATCCGGATTGACTTTTTGGCGATTTATTACTATGATGCAGGGAAGCCGATGATGACGCATTACTCTTCGCCCGACTTCGCTTTCCCCCTGATACATTCAGGTTATCCTCTAAAGATACTTTTTCAAACTCTCGCAGTATACGTTTTCGAGGCGAAACATGCTGTTGGGGGACTTCAACTAAACGCGTTGCGGTGGACGAATTTGGGGGGGAAGCCTGAAATAAAAGCAGAAGGAATATACAGAATTCAAAAATATCTATAACATTCTCATTTACCTTATGTAGCAGTGAATTAACATCACCATGAGTTTTGTTTGTTAGTTTTTCTAGGCGTATGGGAACCCTGTCAATCAACTTTTGTATTATCGCATTTAGTTTTAGTCGTGTTTTTTGGTTACAATCGGTACTTTTTGATTCTCCGCACAGTGGTTTTTCACGAACAGCTGCATCTTTTATACATGACTTTACTGTCTTGAGACTGAGTGTGTCATTTAACTCACCGTTCATCTTCGATTCTGACTCCTCATGATCTATTAAAGTAGTGGAGGAGCTTTCTTCACTGGTATTCATTTTCTCCGGACTACCTAACTCAGTTATCTCGCTGGTTTCCTTTGTTTTATTTGGTTTTTTGTCTTTGCATGTTGAATTGGGTGTCGAATTTAATAAAGGTGTGGGAGTTCCTTCCCCCATGCGAACATCTGTACTATCATTTCCGGTTAATGTTGCTGTGGATGAGCTTGAGCAACGATCATCTTCATAATTTAGCTCCGGTCTTATATTCCCATTCCGATTTTTTGACAACTCGTCGGTCTCTTTTTCCATGCCATCATTTACATTACCCATCACGTGTAGTCTCGAGGACTCTAAGTCGCTCGTTTGTACTTCCAGTCTCTCTTTATTTTCAAACGAAAACATACCTCTCAGTAGCAAAGTAGTATCATATGGTCTGCGACGTTTTTTCCGCGCGATTTTTAATGCAGATCTAGTCAAAATAATTGACCTAGGTCGTTGATAATAAAGTGACATAGCCTTTGATATACCAGGACGAGGGGATTGTTGTTTCCAGCAGTGTTCCCGTTGCCAGGGTGACGATTGAATAGAGCTGTTATCGTCGGAAACTGAAAATAAATGTATAAAAGGCGTGAAAGGAAGCGATGTATATAACACTTACAACTAAAAGATGTTGAGCTTTCATTTTTGGCGTACGCAATGGACGTGGCAAGTGTCGGTGTAACAGTTGATGATGTAGCTGATGGCGAGCGAAACATTTTACGCGGAACTGATATCCAACGACCTTTTTCGCCTTCTTTAGATCGCTTCAGTTCCAATATCACTTTTCCGTCTACAAATGCAGAATAAAGAAATCAGTAATCATTAATTTCATACGATCATTTGCAATAACACAAGTCCATTTGCAAGTACATAAGTTTACTTTAATATATCGTCGCCGTTTTCCCAAAACAATGAACGTGGTATTGTTTTTGATTTTGAGTTACTAGATTCACTGTTATATTAAAGCCTCGAATACTGGGTTCACTGTTATATAAAGCCTCGAATACTATACATTACAATACTGCTGAACATTTGAGCATAACTATTTATGTTTCAGGTAGAGGGTGACGATATGTACTATGCTGTGTGCACAGCATATTCCAGTGGTAGTCGGGACCTCAAACATTGATGCCGAAATACATATAGTTTACGCCCTAATTCTAATTTAGTAAAAAAAATCGTTTTAGGAAAATAAATAACTTGGCTACTTTTGGTATTCTGTCGGCTTAAGTTGAAGTCCGCTTTTGTAACCCCCAAAATAGGTGGTAATGTCACGTAACCAAGAAAAGTCGCATGCGTTTTGAAAATGTTTTTATTGGCACAAAATGGCACACATTTTTTACACATGCTAGTTAACAAGAATTAACTTGAAATTTTGTACTATGCATTTTTCGTTTTTGACAGCGTTTCCTTGCATGGTTACATGATCTGCGTTACCGAAGGTAAATCTTCCAGTTGAAATATTAAAGGTTACGCTCAGAATCAGTTAGTGACAAATGAATGGAAATACTGTTAGCTATCCATCTAACCCAGTAAAGAATTTAAAAAAAATGTATTTGAGAGATTTTATTAGTACTGAAGTTAAGCAATTTCATTTTCCAACAATTTCAAACAATTCCCAACAAAATACGGGAAGTTCAATATGTCGGTAGGCTGGAGACAAACACTGGATTAACAGAAATCAAAAGGAAAATGCTGGCGGATATTAGGTTATCCACTTTTCTATATGACTCCAACAGACATACTGAAGATTAAGTCAACAATAACATTCGCAAATTTCATATGGATGAATGAGGTGTTTAAAAAAATTTACTTACTTTTAAAGAATTGCAAGCGACCACCAAAATTGCTGCCATTTTTTCCGCTGCACACAGACGACAGATTTCTTTCAAACTCGAAGTTGTCACTGTCGCCATTGCTTTGACCAGAAAGTGTTTCAGCTTTACTACTATTCATCACTTTGATACTATCACCTCGCTTATTTTCATTAAGCAACAGTGGAGATGTGACGCTCATTGTATAATCAATAATATCGATATCGGTACCCTTAACATCCGCAACTAACTGTGTTGAACGGCTGGAACCTAATGCTGCAGCAGTTGCCATTGTATCATCAGTATTTTTAAGCAGTGTATCTTTTTTAGATAATGTTGTTGCATTTGTTATATTTGCTAGTTGTATTACCTTCGGCTGCGTAGTGGAAACGGTTGATGGATCTGTCTGTATGATCGCTTGAATATTCGTTGTTTTAACACCATTTCTCGTGATACACCTGTTTGATGCTGGTGATAAATTTTCACTTTGCTGCTGCTGATGTTGGTTGTTATGATTGAACGACAGACAGTTACTGTTTGTAGAGTTGGACGCAATCGGCCGCTGTGCTATTGTTGATACCACACTATAAGCGCCTACTTCTGCATTGGCACTATGGTTCAGCAGTTTTTTTGTCGCTTCTACAATTATATGTTCATTTGTTGTTGACTTAATTTGAGTTTTTTCATGTAAGCTTTCTGCACTTCTGTTATTAATATTATTACTTAAATTAGTCCTATTGTGCTCATCTGTCATTTTTGTAGTAGTCGCCTTTGTTGTAGCATGATTATTGACTGCATTTTTACTGCCCCCGCTATTGATTGAAGTTAAATTTAAATTCGTCAATGACACCTCTTCCTCAAACCCTTTTCGTCCTGTTGGATCGAAATTATTGATATCTGGTAAATTCGCTTTTATAATTATCACAGGTTCCGCATGCTCTCGCTGTCCTGAACTTTCCAACCGGGCAATTTTCATTACAGATACATTCTTAATTGATTTATAATAATTTTATTTAGGATGCCAGTATACTATAAATACAATGAAAGAGATTTATTTGATAGTTAGTATCTACATACATACAAAAATATCTTCATTCATATGTAAACGTTTATGTACATAGGCATGTTTGCATGCATTTTAATGATTTGACTTCAACATCAACAGTTTTGAAGCTAATAGTGTTCCTACTTTTGTATTTTGCTGTTTGTTTTCTTGCACATTTGACAATTTTTCGTTCACACATTTCCACACACATGAATGAATGTCTTATTCAGTTTGAAGCAATTTTACCTATTCACTATTTGATGGAGCAATTTTGCAATTGGAAAATTTCTGCAATAATTCAAAATATATCTGTAGTGGAATTCACTAACTTTTAGCGATTCGATTCGGTTCGATTTTTCGAGATTTTCAATAGCGATTCGGTTCGCTTGCACTATCGAATATGCGATTCACTAACTTATCTATAACGATGCAGGCAAGGATTTCTCATCACGCTATAAAACATACTCTATGTTCTCAGATGCCATTTTTTAATAATAATTATATGGATATAGTATTATTATTTCAATTTTTAATGAAACAAAATCTAATTATGTGCATTTTATTTAACGACATAGAAAACAACTGCAAATTGTGTGTCGTCTACTTAACGACATAGAAAACAACTGCAAATTGTGTGTCGTCTACTTTGCGAAACAGCTGATGGCGAATACTCGAAAATCGAGAAAAAAAAGTTAGTGAATACCAATATCGTGATAAATATCGGTTACGACGAAATGTCGATTGCGAATGTCACAATCGAAGTTAGTGAATTCCACTACTGATGTATGGACATAAGTACATATATACAGATTATATATATGTATTTATTTTTTTTTGTTAATCTCGACACAAGCGTAATAATTTTATCAAACAAACAAAAACATATAGAGTAAATTGGATAATATGCACAGAAAAATTAATAAATATATAATTCTTATAAGTTCCAATTTTTCTACGAAAAAGAAAATAAACCTTATCGTCACCTCATGAAAAACGGTTATAGTGCAAAACCGCGTGAGGTGATATTTCAGTTTGGCGGTTTTTTCAATAAAAATGCCTCTTACTTTTTAATGGTGTTAAATTTAAAATAGATAGTCAGTATTATCCGATGTTGCTCTATATGTATTGTTAACATATGTATATACATAGATATGTACATAATAGAGAAGACAATTTCGCCGGGACTAGGTTTGGTTAAAAAAGTAAGCAAAATGTTTGAGAAGCTATCTAACAAATAAACGGAATTTTTATAATACTTTTATTTAGAGCGAATAACAAAACATAACCAAATGTGTTTTGAATTTTTATACGAATTTTTAGGAATCTTATACAACTTTTAAAATTTGTCAGCTTGGTAAACACCCAACGGCCCCAGTTATACATAAAGTTTGCCTTTAAATATTCTTTTAAATTTATGATTTTTATTTCCCAACATAAAAAACGAAGATTTTCACAATTAGTGCGAGCACGTGAGGCTTTTGTTTCTTGCAAGGGATCCTGGGATTAGCATGCCTAGTATAAAGGTACGCACGATAGTTTTTCTCTTTTAAAATATTGCTTCACATCACTAGTCTAAGTACTTTGTATAAGCATTAAGGTGGACGTTATTTTTCAAAGTTAGCCTACCCTCGGACTCACCTCATAGAATTTTGTCAACAGGCAAAAATCTAAAACATAAGGCCCATAAACAACTATCATGGCATCCAATTTGCCTCTGAAAAAGTTTGAAATGGAATTTTTCTTAGGTCAGTATGCTCCTATGTAATTGGTATTTATGAGTGGACAGTGTAGCGTCTAGACACGCGAAGTACTGCTACAACAACAAAAACAATGAAATACTTGCTATAAAGACCAACTCTTTAATCTTGATAGAAAAAAACAGCAACCATTCACAACAAGTGTATTAACCGACAACTGACACCACGAGGTGTTTCTCCCAGAGTGAGGTTTGAACCCGCACTGATTCTGATGAAAACACTTTAAATCATCATCATCATAACTTGAACATACATAAATATTTATTTTGCTCCAATCTAATGTTTACACATGCATATGTATGTATGTAAAAACACTTATGCATATACATATGTACATATGTGCCTATAAATGAGTTCTGACTCTCAATAGTACTTTAGAGCACCACGTTATTATGGTATCTACATTACCCCTCTGCGCCTATTCTCTATCTAACTAAAGTGTAGTATAAAATCCAATACGTTCACTCGTAAATACATATGTCAGAGATTCACTATTCCTATTCCGATTCACAGTCCCTACCCCTATATCTGTCGCAATAAGCGGATAAAGACAAACTCAAGTTTGATCGCAAATGACATAGTTAGGACCACCATTGTGTGGTAGGATCTGTAAGCACACAACATTTCACGACATTTGCTCAAAATTTGTGGGTTTTATGGACAAAAAATTGTATCTAAATTCCATACAAATAAACTACAATTTCAACTTTCAAAGCACTCTACTGAAAGTTTTATAGAAAAATACTTTTCCCTTATCGGCACAGTTATGAACATACTCGTACATACATACTACCAAATTATACTCTGATATTTATAAGCTCACTGTATTAGATACCGTGCTCGACCGGCATTCCATTCTGGCCATAGTCATACAATTCACGCGATAGTACAAGACTAGTTCATTCACACCCGAGAGCGAGAGCGGCAAATTTTGTAAGAGATTCTTTAAAGAGTTTAGTCTAAGCGCGCAAACAAGTGAGCCATTCATGGCCTCAAACTTACACCTCTTCAATACTCCCTCCTTCATGGCTTACCCGTTTCAACTAACCCTGAAACTACACCAGGGTTGGCAATTCAACAATTATACTACGACTGGTTATTACTGCATTTTTACCACTGTCTAGTTAAATCATAATGTGACGAACGTCTGTTTGAATGAATAAGCTTTACGGACAAACGATGACAACTAAGAGCAACGTGCGACAGACAGTCCGGCGGTGCAGCCTTATTGCTTGAAACATCTGACAGTAAAGCAATGTAAACGAATCGAATCCCACAACAAAGGGAGCTCAGCTCAACTGACTCTCCTAAACTGCCATTTTGTTTTATGACTTAGTATTCGTAGTATTTTTTAAATTATATTTGTATGTTGATGTACTACTTGGAGGAATTGTAGTTGTTGATATTCTTGTTGCTGTTGCTACAGTTTGTCAAATCTATAAGTTCTTGGTTATTTACTGCAGCGGTTTCAATTGTTGTTTGCTAATTATGTTGCAACTACTTTTGCAATCCCTCATTTCTTTCTATGTGAACACCAAAGGTTTTAGGTATACAAGTATGTACATATATGTTCAATAACAATTACATATACATACAAGGTTGTTGTGAAAAGCGGAAATTTCTAGTCGTGAACTTCTTTCGTTATTTATCAATGAAACACCATTCAAAACATTGATTTACAAATGGTCTGGAGAATTCAAAGCGGTAGGCCAACGTTTGCACCTCTGTTGTCGCGCAAAATATTGATGCTGTGCTTGAAATGTCTTGCTCAGATCGGCTGTGACCTATAGTGACATAGAGGCACCCCGAGGCATCGAGGTGGAACAAATCATACGATTCTCTGAAAAAAGAACACAATGCTAAAGAATTTCGAAGGAGGTCGTTCAAATTTGAATATATTAAAGATTAGTCAAGTGTAGCGATGTTGCATATATCCATATTCAAACGAGCGCAATCGACTGTATAGTTATTCCAAAATGAACCCACACAAAATTGATCCGTGCATGAAGCGTTTCGAAAATAATGATTTCTTGTTTCTTCGAAAAAAATGGGTTATGTTGCAACTGTCGCATTAGAGGATCGAAGGAAAGGTAATGCCGAGTTATATACTACATATATTTGTTTTGCCGCTCAAATCAGAAGGCACAACATAAACCGCCAAATCGTTGAAGACTGACACGGCAAACTGTGGAGTTTTTGACCGACAACAACATCTCAAGAATACAATTCGTGGTGAACATTGACGAGGCCATTGAAGCATTTAGATCGCTTTTTTAGGTGGTACCTCGGACAGAGTGACAAAATTGTTTTGAATATTGGTTTCAACGGCAGCAAAATTGTAGCGATCTTTAAGCAGAGCATTTTGAGAAGCAGTGAAGCTTTTGTACTACATTTTCCGAGCACTTTTCGAATGACCCGCGTACATGACGGAAAGCTAACATGTACAGAAGACCTCAGTTGTTTTGTTTTGCTATAGGGGGGTACCACGAAATAGGTCCTAAATGAAATAAGTCCCAATGAAATAACTCCCAATTCAAATTTTAAGCCAAATGAAATAAGTACCAACAAATATGAAATAACTCCCAATTGCTAAAAAATAATGAAATAACTCCGTTGGGAGTAATTTCATTTGGGAGTTATTTCATTATGAATTTAGATGGTACTAGAAGGGTCAGGTCAATTTATAAGGTATGACGGCAAACTACAAGTACTAAGCTAGTAGACTGCTAGACTGTAGAGATGCTAAATTCCATCCAAACTGTTTTCATTCTGAGATAATTCACTTTACAATAAAAAATGTATTCAGACAAAAATAGCTATGTATGTACATTAGTGCGGATCGGTTCCCATACAAAAAAAAAGTGTTTCCAGTCCACCCCTAGGATTAAAGATATTTTGAAGGCTATCCCAAAAAAATTAAAATGTATCGTAATATCTAAAAATATTAAAATTTTGAGTTATCTCTGTTTACAATAGAACGAGCGATATGTACTATCAAATAAAATAAAGTGATGCGGACAATGTAGTGAACAAAGTTAAAGGTGTAAACAATGATCGCAATAGTGGTGATAGTAGCAAATATCGAAATTAATGCAACAATGACAAACTCTTTTTCTAGAACTTTGAAATCAAAAAAGAAGTTTATCTGGTGTTAGAATGTCAAAAGACGCTGGCAAGGAATTTGCCCGTATATTTTTTCTACTCCTAGTTAACATGAAGTGTTCACAAGCCTCTTCACATTTCTTTTTTAATCCCCTGTAGTGGAATTCAATAACTTCCATTAACTACGACATTCGCAATCGCCATTTTGTCATACCGATATTTATCACGATATTTGGTATTCACTAACTATTTTTTCTCGATTTTCGCTTATTCGCAATCAGCTGTTTCGCAAACTAAACGACACACAAATTGCAGTTGTTTTCTATGTCGTTAAATAAAATGCACATAATTTGAATTTTTTATTAAAAATTGAAATAATAATACTATATCCATATTATTATCATTAAAAAATGACATTTGAGAACATGGAGTATGTCATATAGGGAGATGAGAAATCCTTTGCCCGCATCGTTATAGATAAGTTAGTGAATCGCATATTCGATAGTGCAAGCGACCGAATCGCTATTGAAAATCTCGAAAAATCGAACTGAATCGAGTCGCTATAAGTTAGAATTCCACTGCTGATGTCCTTCACGCTGCGTGCACTTTTAACTTAAAACATCTTGTAGAAGCAGGGAAGGTTATTTCAGCGAAGCATACAGCCTAGTTTTCGCACAAATTTTAACTCGCGGTAAAGATAGTCAGGTTTACGGTTCCTAATTAATTTAAATAAAAATACAATATTTCGAATATTTAGGTAGTTTTGTATACTACCAAAGCTGCTTTGAAATATACAGAGATAATGTTTTCTTATCATGAGGCTTCTTTCGAATTTGTTCGATAGTAGACTGAAGGTGAACTGATAACGTGCAATCAGCTTGTCGAAGATGGGTTTCTATTGTTTTACACAGCACGCTGGATAGAACCCTTTAAGCGATATTAACCCTATCGCCCTTACTAAGAGAATATGTCCAGGCAATCTTCTGATCATCATCAGTTTTCTCCCAACAAGTATTTCTGTAAATGTTTTTAAAAATACTTTCAAGTAAACTTGCTACAATAACCTTACATGCCAGCCTTTTCAGTTTCAATTTATTTGAAAGCTTAAAGTAAACTTTTTCGAAACATCAAGAAAAAACAGTTGTAAATAAATATTTTACAGGATAATGAAGACGAAAATTATGGGTGCATCTTAACCAATTTTTGCACCTATTTCTTTATTTTACTGTAATAACTATACTAAATATAAAAAATATATTTGTTCATTGGGCTTAGGACGGTTTACCCAATGTCTGATTAACGACAATTCGCTGATTATCTTCTGATAAAAGTTATCAAAGGAGGGGCCGCTAATTATCTGATATCAAACGAAAAAGTGACAGCTGAAAGTAAGTAATCTGATTTTGTGATAAATTGTGTTCCTAACAAATTCTAAGAGTGATAGAATTTAAAAATGTAATAATATTAGGCATGGGACTATTCGAATAAATAATATTTTTACTCGACGGGTATCCGTTATTCGAACAATTTATCATTTTATTCGAATTGTAATAAAAACAGCGAAGTTTGATTTCTAAATCTCTTGCAGCTCATTACAGCTATTCGAACAAATATAATTAATTATTCAAATAAACGAATATATTATAATATTCGTTTCAAAATTTCGAATTTCTTAGTATTTATTCGAATATTATTCGAAAATATTGTAAACAGTCACTATAAATTTATCTACTGTAAATTTAAAAAAGGCAACAAACGAAGCTTGAAATATTTTGTTAGATATTTTTTGTAATGTTTTTGAAATGTAATGAAAAAGATCGAAGAACGAATTTATAATTAAACTTGAATTCTTTTTATAAATTTGACAGATGTTTTTAATAGTCCCACCACTTAATAATATCCATATAAAGAAAAAACACAATCGAAATATTTCGTTTAAAATTGTTCACAATTCAACTTTACCCCAAAATGATTTCACAAAAGTACGGTTTTGACTATAAAACGCCTAATATCGGAATTTTGTAAGCTTGATATTTATTTCAGAATTTTCAACTGGGTAGTGTGAAGTAGTTCAATATTATTGATAGATTTCAATAGTCATTACGAGGTTCTTCCAATATACCTATTTGCATGAGGCATAATAACCTAGTCTCCAAAAAATTTCTCACAATATCTGTGTAGGATGTTTGTCCATGTTAACCCCCGTTTAATGACCGAGCGTTGAACCGATTTAAACTTCTAATAAATTTACCTTCATAATATTAGTGGTTTTTTGTTTACAGATCGTTGTAGTGTCCTTTCAGCTCTATTTTTGAAAATTTTTCTTATAGTTTGAAGAATTTGCACTTTTATTCCAATAATTGGAATTACTTATACATAAAACGATACGTTTCATTTGGTGATTTTAGGGTATGCACCTAAAAGGTCCGCTTCTTTAATGGAGAAGGGGCCATTTCTGTGAAATCTGCTCTCCTAGTGCATTCCGTATCGCAGCCAAAATAGTAATTGGATTCCGATGAACCCGAAAAAACAACTCGTGACAAAGAAAATAACATAAAGCATGCTACCACTCTCTATATAAGAATGCCCTCTGGGCTGGAACATCTTCTTTTGGTCGCACAACTTGGCCTACCACGTAAATGAGGGCATGTGTATAAGTCTACGCAAGTGGAGAAAGTTTGTGATCGCCATTCACCGGGGTATGACCAGACCGATTTTTTTTCATTCAGTTAAAGCAGCGATGAACCCGAAAAAACAACTCGTGACAAAGAAAATAACATAAAGCATGCTACCACTCTCTATATAAGAATGCCCCCTGGGCTGGAACATCTTCTTTTGGTCGCACAACTTGGCCTACCACGTAAATGAGGGCATGTGTATAAGTCTACGCAAGTGGAGAAAGTTTGTGATCGCCATTCACCTGGGTATGACCAGACCGATTTTTTTTCATTCAGTTAAAGCAGCTCAGTACTTCCAGGCGCTTTCGTCCAAGTAACGATCTGGGAATGTGACAATCTGCTAAGGCCAGTCCGACATAATTGGTTTAAGAGCTTGTGCAGGGGGATTCAAACAGCAGCGTCTCTATATAAACGTGTAATTGTAGTCCAACCTCCCGCGAAACGGTTTGTGCATTAAGTTTGGGACCCCAAGATTTCTAATGATGGACAGCGAGAAGCTCAATACCGTCGTCATATAATTTCACATTTGCACAGTTCAAGTCGTGTTTAACGTGGCCAAGGACTTAGTCGGTGACAGAGCCAGTTTTGCCCGGCAAAAAAGCCGAATAAGGCCAGAAGAAAGTCGTTATATTTCTAGCACAGCACATGGACGTAAGGGCCCGTTGCGACTATAGTGACAGACTATGCCCGAGGTAAGCAGGAAATTAGGCGTGGCCATAAAACCTTTTAGATACAGTTGAACTTGTTTTGCAGGATATCTATCACTTCTGTAGACTGTCAAGTCTGAGTTATCGGTCAAAATGTGATTGCCACAAATTTCCCTACAATATGGGAATCAAACGAAAGGGGAAGTCCCCAGATTTCATTAATGTTCGATATATTTCGATAAAAAAAATCGATAGCTGAGTTATTGGTCAAAATGTGTTTGCCAAAAACCTTAAAATGATCCTACAATATTGGCATCAAAGGAAAGGATAGTCCCCAGGTTTCATTAAAGTTTGATATATTTCGATAAATTTATCGATAACTGAGTTAGCGGTCAAAATGTGATGCCCAAAAACCTTAAAATTTCCCTACATTTCTATGAGTAGGTGTAACCACGAAAGGGTAATTTACAATTACTTTAGTTCCGCGGTGTGAGTATGGTTGGAATTTAACTTTTTCACTTTCTTGTCTGTTCTATTCTATACTGCTTCTATCCTATATATATAGTTATGCTTTAAAATTTAAATTTAATTTAATCTGAAATATATACATATATGTATGTACATGTAATATTATACTCTGTAAACTTTGAATTCAATCAGATTATCTATATATTAATAGGCTAACATTTTTTCCATACAATCAATTGCCAGAGTGTATCTCATAAAAAAATGCATAACTCCAATTATTATATATTTTGATATGTTTTCATGGGCCAGGAGCTTTGCATAGGCATATTATATTTAACAAAAAATGCTTCATTAATTTGTAATAATTCACCAAAGTTTTCACCAAAACCCAAAGCTGTTAACTACAGTATTTGACTTTTTTGTTGTACATACAGCAGTGGCGCAGGGGGTGAGCGTGCCGGCTATGATGCGTGCGTTCTTATGTTCAAGAACGTGTTCAGGGCAGGTAAAGTTTTTTTTTTTTTTTAATGTATTATATTTGTAATCCAATATTTTTCTGTTTATTATGTTTATGACATCTATCTTGGAGTGAAAAACTCAAATTTTTTGAATAAAATCTAAAAAATTATTCCAATTTATCAATATTTATAAATTTATATTTTTTAAGAAATCTATCATATTTAATATGGAAAAAGTAAAAACGCAGTTTGTAGTTCTTCAATTTTATATTCACGAAATAGTTTGAAATTGCGTTAATTTTCCTAAAGACATCAACTATTTTCTTCCTAAAAATTTTTATTTGTAAAAGAGTCGACATATAACCCAATATTTCAATATTTTTCTGTTTCTGACATCCATCTTCGACTGAAAAAACTAAATTTTTTGTAAAAAAAAGCTAAAAAATTATTTCAATTTATCAATATATATTTTTTAAGAAATATATCATATTTAATATATAAAAAGTAAAAACGCAGTTTGTAGTTCTTCAATTTTATATTCACGAAATAGTTTGAAATTGCGTTAATTTTCCTAAAGACATCAACTATTTTCTTCCTAAAACTTTTCATTTGTAAAAGAGTCGACATATACCCCAATATTAAATTGGGCCAGTTAGGTTATGTGTTTTCAATATTTCCGAGTTGAATTTGACGAAAAAAACCAGAAAACCATCATATGTCTAAGTTGTAATATTCTCCCGCTATACGGACTTCAAAAAATATACAACTAAAAGAAAAATTGAGAAAACTGTCTGTATACCAAAAAAAAAACACAATTTGGAAACCGGCAAATGTTAAGAAGTTAACGGAATCTCAAAATGAACTTTCATTCGTTTCAATAAATATCGCCAATTTTGTTCGATATGGCATCATTCTATGTGACCATTATATATATTATAAGTCTAACTATGTTGTTGGTATATGCCCATGAAATTTAATTTTGTTTATTGAAATATTGACGGAATATGAAAGGAGTGGTGGGTCTGATGGTGGACTTTCAAACATTACTAAGTACCGTTTTTGCCATCTCCTATTAATGATTACTGGTCTTTAATGGACGGATTTTTTTTGGTTAGTTGTCAAATTACCCGGCTTTAGAGTAAACCAGCTTTTATGAAAGCGACTCTCAATAACTCAACTATAAATAATTATTTTCAGCAATAAAAATGTCTCCAATATTTATGCCTCTAGGCATTAGGTACTGGAGAAAAATGCGAACAGAGGATTTAATAAGTTAAACTAATTTAAGGTGGTCGAATTTCGACCACGGGATATACTAGTGTTAATTTAAACTAAGATTGTATTAGATACAAGTTTTATCTGTGAAATTCCGATCGTTGATGTATTTTAAAACACCTTAGTCTTACATATACACCCACATAATCTCTACTGTATAATAAAATTGTAACAGGTCCGATGTCTGTACATTGAAGATATTTAAAAAAAAATGATGTCTGTATGTCCGATGTCTGTACATTGAAGATATTTAAAAAAAAATGATGTCAGGGGTCATTATTAAGCCTCTAGAGCCCAAATCAGCCGTTTTTAGAATTTTTGTCTGTCTGTCTGTCTGTATGGTTGTCCGGGCATCACTCAAAAAGTACTGAACAGAATTGAATGTAATTTTTACCACTCTATCACTTAACGTCTAACTTAAAATATAGGATAACTTTCATTTAGATATCTCATCCAGTTCCCGAGTTATTGACCAAAATGTGGGTCCGGGTGACCAAAAATGTGCGTTTTTTACAATTATGCCTACTACACATAAAAACTATGAATGAAAATTTCACCATTATAATACTAAACGTCTATCCTAAAATTTAGGACATCTTCCATAAGGATATCTAATCCCGTTCCAAAGATATTGACAAAATTTGACCCAAAATTACTTTTTTCAACATGGGTGTCAAACGAAAGGTAGAAATGAATACTATGTATATAGTCATGTGAGTTTTATTTCAATATCTCAAATGATTTCGGAGATTTCACAAAAACTAGTAAAAATCTCTGGTCATAAGCAATAACAGCCTAAGTCGACTTGAGAAGTAAGACCAGTTGAAATTTTTACTGGCAATTTTGAATAGCAACATCGAGATATTTTTCAAGACTATCATTGGTCTATTATTACTTTGTACCCGGCGTTGCTCGGGATGTAAGTAGTTAGGGGGACTTTCAAAATCAATAATATACTTTAAGATTTCATATTTATATAATATTACACAGTGTTACAAAAAAGAAAAAAATTAAAAACCCTGGGAAGTGATACCATTTTTCTTGTAGATCTTGAAATTCTAAGAACTACTGCATATAAGATTTTTCGCGTACAGCTCCAAATCGTGAGTTACGGGTAAAAAACCGGTTTTTTTTACCTTTTGACACTTTTGAGCTCATAACTAGTTTGACTGTTAGCTGATTTGGATTTTCTCTCCAGATCTTATAAGAAGAGATTTTGACCTTTCCAATGATATATATAATGACTGGGAAAACATAAGCCAACTGTCAGAATTTCTCCAACCAACAAATATTTTTTAACCTTTTTTCGGGTTTCGTCAACTTTGGTGCTGTCTGTATGCACTAAATTATATGAAGACTATACCAACCGTGAACTAAATCTAAAGTGGAATTTAATTGTGAGTGTAATGAGTGTTAATTTTTTTATATACGTTGAAAACTGCCTTAGGTATTTAAATTTTCTTGAAAGTAAAGTGAAAAAAAGTACTTTTATTTTTTCAAAATTACTCAGAAATATTTACTTGGCCTTTTGTTGTCTCAGTTTACAAACACACTTTGCAGACTAATATGGCTTTAACTTATGTAAGTACCATTCGATTTTAAACCTTTTGCCAGTATTCCCGAGATTGAGTGAGGTTAAAATAAAAGCAGGTAATAATTTGTGCGTCCCAACATCTTACCCTTTTTAAAGCATTTATCCCTTTTTATTCATTAAAGGCGTCTTCATTGGACCACAAATTTCAAAAGTTATGAAGGATCTAGAGTTTATGAACAAGCTAAGCTCAGTCGAAAAACGTGCTTGGAAGAGTTTTAAAGAATTATGCAGCAATTTTTTGGGAAATCATAGAAACTGATGACGTCGATATAAGAAAAAAACGTTCAAGCAAACATTTTACTGCTTAAGATCCATACATTTTTCTACGACACTTTAATGTATTAAAACAGTCAATTACTCTATGTTTAATATTAGTTGTACTTTTCTCACAATATGTAAACATGTGTGTTAGTTATACCCAAACTTGCGGGGCAGTAAAGAAAAACATAAAACAAAAATTAAAAAATGTTGTTTGTTGGGTAAAAGCTCACTTATGTCCAAAGAAATGCTAATTAATGCATACGTCATTTTAAAGGATGAAGTTTTGTCTATCCAAAACTGGCAAAAGGTTTAAAATCGAATGGTACTTACATAAGTTAAAGCCATATTAGTCTGCAAAGTGTGTTTGTAAACTGAGACAACAAAAGGCCAAGTAAATATTTCTGAGTAATTTTGAAAAAATAAAAGTACTTTTTTTCACTTTACTTTCAAGAAAATTTAAATACCTAAGGCAGTTTTCAACGTATATAAAAAAATTAGCACTCATTACACTCACAATTAAATTCCACTTTAGATGTAGTTCACGGTTGGTATAGTCTTTATATAATTTAGTGCATACAGACAGCACCAAAGTTGACGAAACCCGAAAAAAGGTTAAAAAATATTTGTTGGTTGGAGAAATTCTGACAGTTGGCTTATGTTTTCTCAGTCATTATATATATCATTGGAAAGGTCAAAATCTCTTCTTATAAGATCTGGAGAGAAAATCCAAATCAGTTAACAGTCAAACTAGTTATGAGCTCAAAAGTGTCAAAAGGTAAAAAAAACCGGTTTTTACCCGTAACTCATGATTTGGAGCTGTACGCGAAAAATCTTATATGCAGTAGTTCTTAGAATTTCAAGACCTACAAGAAAAATGGTATCACTTCCCAGGGTTTTTTTTCGTGTCACACAGTGTTATTGCCTACTGCAGAATTTACCAAATTCGAATATTTTGAAAAAAGAGTATTGAAAACCGGTTTTCAAAAATTTTCTTTTGCGGTATTCGTTGGTAACGTTAGGGGGCCTTTCAAGAATTCAATTTTGACAAATTGTGCCAGGATGAATTGAACTTCAAATGTTGATTTGATACAATATTGTAGGGTAATATTAAGGTTTTTCTGCAATCGCATTTTTACAAATGAAACCTGGGGCCTTTCCCTTTCGTTTGATACCCATATTGTAGGGCAAGTTTAAGGTTTTTGGGCAATCACATTTTCACCGATAACTCAGTTATCGATCAATTTACCGAAACCTATCGAAGTCCAAATGAAACCTGCGGCCTTCTCCTTTCGTTTTATACCCATATTATAGAGTAATGTTAAGTTTTTTGGGCAATCACCGATAACTCAGTTATCGATCAATTTATCGAAATATATCAAAGCTAGTAAATTGAAACCTGGGGCCTTCCCCTTTCGTTTGATACCCATATTGTAGGTCAAGTTTAAGGTTTTTGGGCAATCACATTGTCACCGATAACTCAGTTATCAATCAATTTATCGAAACCTATCGTAGTCCAAATGAAACCTGCTGCCTTCTCCTTTCGTTTTATACCCATATTATAGGGTAATGTTAAGTTTTTTGGGCAATCACCGACAACTCAGTTATCGATAAACTTATCGAAATATATCGAAATCCAAATGAAACCTGGAGCTATCTCCTTTCGTTTGATACCCATATTGTAGGGTAAAATAGAGGTTTTCGGGCAATCGCATTTTGACCGATGACTCAGTTATCCATCCATTTATCGAAATATGTTGAAGTACAAATGAAACCTGGGGCCTTCCCCTTTCGTTTGATGCCCATATTGTAGGGCAATTTTAAGGTTTTTGTGCAATAACATTTTCGCCGATAACTCAGTTATCGATACATTTATCGAAACCTATCGAAGTCCAAATGAAACCTGGAGCTATCCCCTTTCGTTTGATACCCATATTGTAGGGCAAGTTTAAGGTTTTTGGGCAATAACATTTTCGCCGATAACTCAGTTATCGATACATTTATCGAAACCTATCGTAGTCCAAATGAAACCTGCTGCCTTCTCCTTTCGTGTTATAACCATATTATAGGGTAATGTTAAGTTTTTTGGGCAATCACCGATAACTCAGTTATCGATAAACTTATCGAAATATATCGAAGTCCAAATGAAACCTGGAGCTATCTCCTTTCGTTTGATACCCATATTGTAGGGTAATATGGAGGTTTTCGGGCAACCGCATTTTGACCGTTGACTCAGTTATCGATCAATTTATCGAAATATATTGAAGTACAAATGAAACCTGGGGCCTTCCCCTTTCGTTTGATACCCATATTGTAGGGTAATTTTAAGGTTTTTGTGCAATAACATTTTCGCCGATAACTCAGTTATCGATACATTTATCGAAACCTATCGAAGTCCAAATGAAACCTGGAGCTATCCCCTTTCGTTTGATACCCATATTGTAGGGCAAGTTTAAGGTTTTTGGGCAATAACATTTTCACCGATAACTCAGTTATCGATCAATTTATCGAAACCTATCGTAGTCCAAATGAAACCTGCTGCCTTCTCCTTTCGTTTTATACCCATATTGTAGGGTAATATTAAGGTTTATGGGCAATCGAATTTTGACCGATAACTTATTTATCGATCAATTTATCGAAATATATCGAAGCCAAAATGAAACCTGGGGCCCTCCCCTTTCGTTTGATTCCCATGTTATAGGGTAATGTTAAGTTTTTTGGGCAATCACCGACAACTCAGTTATCGATAAACTTATCGAAATATATCGAAGTCCAAATGAAACCTGGAGCTATCTCCTTTCGTTTGATACCCATATTGTAGGGTAATATGGAGGTTTTCGGGCAATCGCATTTTGACCGTTGACTCAGTTATCGATCAATTTATCGAAATATATTGAAGTACAAATGAAACCTGGGGCCTTCCCCTTTCGTTTGATACCCATATTGTAGGGTAATTTTAAGGTTTTTGTGCAATAACATTTTCGCCGATAACTCAGTTATCGATACATTTATCGAAACCTATCGAAGTCCAAATGAAACCTGGAGCTATCCCCTTTCGTTTTATACCCATATTGTAGGGCAAGTTTAAGGTTTTTGGGCAATAACATTTTCACCGATAACTCAGTTATCGATCAATTTATCGAAACCTATCGTAGTCCAAATGAAACCTGCTGCCTTCTCCTTTCGTTTTATACCCATATTGTAGGGTAATATTAAGGTTTATGGGCAATCGAATTTTGACCGATAACTTAGTTATCGATCAATTTATCGAAATATATCGAAGCCAAAATGAAACCTGGGGCCCTCCCCTTTCGTTTGATACCCATGATATAGGGTAATGTTAAGTTTTTTGGGCAATCACCGACAACTCAGTTATCGATAAACTTATCGAAATATATCGAAATCCAAATGAAACCTGGAGCTATCTCCTTTCGTTTGATACCCATATTGTAGGGTAATATAGAGGTTTTCGGGCAATCGCATTTTGACCGTTGAGTCAGTTATCGATCAATTTATCGAAATATATTGAAGTACAAATGAAACCTGGGGCCTTCCCCTTTCGTTTGATACCCATATTGTAGGGTAATTTTAAGGTTTTTGTGCAATAACATTTTCGCCGATAACTCAGTTATCGATACATTTATCGAAACCTATCGAAGTCCAAATGAAACCTGGAGCTATCCCCTTTCGTTTGATACCCATATTGTAGGGCAAGTTTAAGGTTTTTGGGCAATAACATTTTCACCGATAACTCAGTTATCGATAAATTTATCGAAATATATCGAAGCCCAAATGAAACCTGGGGCCATCCCCTTTCGTTTGATACCCATATTGTAGGGTAATATTAAGGTTTATGGGCAATCGAATTTTGACCGATAACTTAGTTATCGATCAATTTATCGAAATATATCGAAGCCAAAATGAAACCTGGGGCCCTCCCCTTTCGTTTGATACCCATGTTATAGGGTAATGTTAAGTTTTTTGAGCAATCACCGATAACTCAGTTATCGATAAATTTATCGAAATATATCGAAGTCCAAATGTAACCTGGAGCTATCCCCTTTCGTTTGATACCCATATTGTAGGGCAATTTTAAGGTTTTTGTGCAATAACATTTTCACCGATAACTCAGTTATCGATAAATTTATCGAAGCCCAAATGAAACCTGGGGCCATCCCCTTTCCTTTGATACCCATATTGTAGGGTAATATTAAGGTTTTCGGGCAATCGAATTTTGACCGATAACTTGGTTATCGATAAATTTATCGAAATATATCGAAGCCAAAATGAAACCTGGGGTCATCCCCTTTCGTTTGATTCCCATATTGTACGATCTTTCTATACCTATATGCGAAATATCATAAGTATAGTTTCAATATACCTAGAGTTATATGGAATAAAAAAAATTTCGAAAAGTAACGGTCCCTAGCAGGGTCGGAACCCCCAAAATTAAAAAAAAAAATAGCCTATAGCTCCTTCCAGACTATAACCTGCCATTCTCAAGTTTTTAGGGAACAAAAGCAAACGTCTGGACATCCAAACATCCAAACATCCAAACATCGCTACATTCACATTTATAATATTAGTAGGATTAATCCAATATGTTTGCCAAAGTTATAATTCACATTTAAGCTCAGCTGCTTACAGCGGGTTGGGGTCGAAATTCTGCTTTTTTGGAAATTCTGCATTCATAATTCCGGAAGTCGAAATACCGGAAATCAAAATTATGGAAGTCAATATTCTGGAATACAAAATTCTGGATAACAAAATTCTAAATTGCAAAATTCTGTAAAGCAAAATTCTGAAAGGCAAAATTCTGTAATTAATGATTAAAAATGCGTGTTGATAACAAAAAAAGTGCGCACTTTCATGAATTACAGAATTTTGCGTTTCTGTAATCATATGTTTTATTGCCTAGTAAGTAGTGTTTTTTACAATTGCATGATTGTATTTGTTATTGTTATTGCTTTGTTGGTTGTTGTTCATTTACTAGGGCTGTGCGATTAATTGATTAATCAAAATTTTGATTATTCATAAATTCGATTACTCAATTAATCGATTAATTATGATTTTTGATTAATCAAAAAGGGTGTTTACTCGATTAATCAAGATTTTGATTAATCAAAATGAAATTTAATTGATTAATCGCCTTTTTGATTAATCGTTTTTTGAATAAAATGATTAATCATACATATATTAAAACGGCTCAAATTTAGAAGTTCCTTAATACTTCAACCATTTGCTGCATCTTCGACATTTTTCCCATTCGCGATCGGACAACATCTCAAAATTTTCTAAAATATTTTTTATTTTTTAATATTTTGAAGTATGTTTCGTTTTTAATTTTTCTTATTTTCAACTATTTCAAGGCAAACTTTCACATAAAAAAATGAGTAAATTAATCAGTTTTTGATTAACCATTTTTGAAAATACTCGAGTAACACTCGTTTTGATTACTCAGAATTTTGATTAATCAGGTAATCGATTAATTGAAAATTTGATTAATCAACTTACTCGATTAATCGAATAAAGGCACAGACCTATCATTTACTGTTTGGTACTACCATAATGATTTAGTTTACTATGTATTTTGGAGGTTATGTTTTGTTTATGTTATATTATTATGTATGTATATTATACATTGTATAAGCAAATTTATATAAAATACACGACTTTGCTCAAATTTTGGGTAAAAAATTTCCAGAATTAATTCTGGAAAACGTAAATTCCGGAATTATGAAAAACCAGAATTTTGAAATGCAGCCAAAAAAAGCGAAGGAAGTGAGGAATTCCGATTTCCAGAATTTTGTCGACCCAGAATTTTGATTCCGGATATTTGACTTCAGAATTTTAATTTTAGAATTTTGACCGTTTCCCGCTTACAGCCCAAACTAATGAAAACACAAATCGTGATTTTTCTATAGAAATATTGTTGTAAAAGGCCAACCGAAATTGAATTCAGTGCGTTGAAAGTTAACTCCAAGAAAGCTGTGGAAGCTGTCAGTCGCACTATGCAAGATATCCGGCGAAACGATTCAATCATGGGAAAGGTAACAGTTTTATTTTGTGGAGATTTCCGTCAGACACTTCCCGTTATAACTGGGGGAACAAGGGCTGATGAAGTCAGTGGATGGAGACGTTTCTCAAGTAACGCACCAGAATAATGCTTGGCTCTGTAAACGAGCTATACTTAAATAAAATACAGTATTTTAAAAAAGTTTGATGGAGAAGAGGTGGTATACCGATCAATTAACACGGTTTTAGACAGAGCCGAGACTACGAACTATCCTGTTGAGTTTTTCAACTCTATTTCTGCGCCCGGACTTCCCGCTAATAGCATCGCTTTAAAAAAAGGCATTCCGATTATGTTGCTTCGTAACTTAACCCCTCCAAAGTTATGTAATGGAACTCGCCTTAAAGTTACTTATCTTCGAAATAATATTATAGAAGCAGAAATTCTTACAGGTTGTGGAGCAGTTTTCATACCACGCATACCCATACTACCAAACAATTTTCCATTTCACTTCAAACGCGTGCAGTTTCCTGTGAGTGTGTGTTTCGCTATGACAATTAAAAAGTCGCAGGGCCAGACACTTCGAGCAGCCGGTATCGATCTTAGAACAAACTGTTTCTCACACGGACAATTGTATGTTGCTTGCTCAAGGGTTACTGGCCCAGAAAATTTGTTTCTAATTTGTAATATGGGAAGAACGTCAAATGTTGTATATAAAGAAATTCTTCAGACTTTGTTTAATTATTAAAAATATCATTTTTATTTATTTAACTAAATACAACTGTAAATAATTGAATTAAATTTGAAGCCCTTGCTACATGCGTTATAGAACTATTAAAATAAATTAATAAAATAAAGTTAGTCCCAGTGTTTTATTTCGATGCTTTCAAAAAAAGAATTATGCTGATTCTTCATTATAACTTTTAAGCATACGAAGTGGCGGGTATCAGCTAGTTTAAAATAAATAAATAATAAATAATAATAAATATGCTGTAATAAAACTCTAGAAAAGTTGTGTCTGTATATTGAAAATTTCGCCGGGTACCCTGCTAGTACTATATCTACATATAAAAATTTCAGGAGAGAGTTAACCCAGCAAACCATAGGAGTCATAAATGAGTCAGAAAGGAATCCTAAGTGGGAGCGTTTATGCTCTTTATGAACTCATTTATGAGTCCGAAATGAGGGTATTTCCCTTCTTGCGGTGGTCGTCCGATATGAGCCGAATTTCATATATTATATGAGCCTAAATAAGAGTCATATATGACACCTTTTTTTCTCATAATCGGCACTTATTGGATTCAGAAAAGACTCATATATGAAACAGTTTTAGAGCCATTTAGGACTGTTGTGAAATTCAGAAAATGTACATTTGGCCTTAAATTACGCCTTTTGGCATTGAAATTGGAAAATTAGAATTGGGGAAAAGACACCTGAAGCTTCATTAAAAAAAAGAAGAGATTTTTCAATAGATTTTGGTGAATAAATCAGTAAAATGTGCATTGTATGGTCATACTCACACAGAGGGATGCTTCTTCGTCACTAGGGAATGTCTATAAGGCTATCCATTGAATAATACTTCAAAATGGAGCAATGATCATACAAAGCAAGTCCAGAACAATGGAAATCAGGAACAGCTTCGGTAATGTAATTCAATTTTTATTGAAATAAAAAATTTTCAAAAACAAAATATGAATATTTGTTCCAAAGTTGCTCTGTTAAATGAACACTCTCCATATAAGGCTCCTAATTTTCATCACATCGGAGTCATAAACGATTCTTATATGATCTTATTTCTAAATCTAAAAATTTTCACATATTTAAGACTCATATCGGACTCCTAAATTATGAACCCTCCGAGAATGTTTGTAGGGAAATATACGTTTCTTCTCTGTAGCTATCTTTTGGAATGGTTATCTTAAAAATTTTGTTGGATCATAAATACTCTCGGAATAATAGGTCAAAACACCCACTTTTTCTTAAGTCCACTTAAGCTGTTATTGCTTATGACCAAAAGCTTATAGAATATAAATCTCCAAAATATCTTTACGAGAAGTTGCGATTGACAAGATATAATAGGCATCAACAGATGATTATTTCCAAATATTACTACCTGGATTCGTCAAGGTGGTTCTTTATTACCGCTGCGGGCTTTGGAATTCCATTCCAGAATGTTGTTGTTATTAGCAAAAAACCATGTCTGATCCCAATTTCGGGAGCAAATCCATGATATTGACATACCTATGTACATATGTATATACTTTACACCTTTCTGCGCAGGCGGCCATTGGCCGCTCTGGTAATTCTTTACGACCGTACGTAACTGATAATACACCTCCAAAAATATCGAGAGAGGTATCAAAATACGCGTTTTGCCCTCTGTAACAAGAATCCGAATCCGGAAAACCAATATTTTCAGTAGTTTGCGAGATATTTGCAATCAAAGTTCAGAATTTTCTGTAATTTTCATGTGGTTGTTGTAATCACAAATAACACTACATATGAGAAAAGTGTGGGAACCGTGGCATGTTGCAACCACCCGGACTTGGAATGGGGTAATCGTTTACGTGGGGTACCGAGCGCTAATACGCGTCCAAAAATGTCGGGAGAGGTATCAAAAGACGCGTTTCCGTTCCAGGAGCATGAATATAACTCCGCTCAACAAATATTTTCATTATTTTGGAAAATATTTGCGAAAAACCGAAAAATGACCCGGGTTTAGGGGCCCGATCCATGTTTTTTATGTGCAGAAAACCTTACCGCGTAGGCGGCCTTCGGCCCCGATTCAAAAAATAACGCTGGGCTACGCCATTCCAACTCCGGGTGGTTGCCATAGCCGTGGCTACCGCCACGGTGATGTCCTTCCGCGTGCCACTCTTTTCTCACAGGGTAGTGTGATTACAACAACCACATGAAAATGACAGAAAATTCTGAACTTTAACTGCAAATATCTCGCAAACTACTAAAAATATTGGTTCAGCGGAGTTATATTCATGCTCCTGGGACCAGGGCGCGTCTCCTGATACATATCTCAACACTTTTGGTTGTGTATTAGCGCTCGGTACCCCACGTAAACGATTACCTTGGAATGGCGTAGCCCAGCGTTATTTTTTGAAGCGCGGCCGAAGGCCGCCTACGAGGAAAGGTGTTATTGTTACGGAGGTCGAGACGCGTCTTTTGATACCTCTCTCGAGATTTTTGGACGCGTATTAGCGCTCGGCACCCCACGTAAACGATTACCCGGTTTTTCACTAATAACTTTGGTATTTGTTTCCTTTGGCACTCAACTACTAATAAATTAGCTAAAAATATGATAGGGGTATCAAAAGACGCGTTTGACCTCAGGATCAATGATCCGAAGTCGAAATTCAATTTTTTCCAGTGAAAAGTTATTAGTGAAAAACCGAAAATTGAACCGGGTCAGATCCCCAATTCGGGGCCCGATCCATGTTTTTTATGTGCAGAACACCTTTCCGAGTAGGCGGCCTTCGGCCGCGCTTCAAAAAATAACCCTGGGCTACGCCATTCCAACTCCGGGTGTGTGCCATAGCCGTGGCTACCGCCACGGTGATTTCCTCTTTTCTCACAGTGTAATTTGTGATTACAACAACCACATGAAAATGACAGAAAATTCTGAACTTTGATTGCAAATATCTCTTCACTGGAACAAAAAATTGAAATTACGACTTCGGATCGTTGATACTGAGGTCAAAACGCGTCTTTTGACACCCCTATCATATTTTTAGCTAATTTATTAGTAGTTGAGTGCCAAAGGAAACAAATACCATAACTTTTCACAGAAACAAAATATTGCTTGGTAATTCTTTACGACCGCACGTAACTGATAATACACCTCCAAAAATATCGAGAGAGGTCTCAAAAGACGCGTTTTGACCTCTGTAACAAGAATCCAAATCCGGAAAACCAATATTTTCAGTAGTTTGCGAGATATTTGCAATCAAGGTTCAGAATTTTCTGTCATTTTCATGTGGTTGTTGTAATCACACTACCCTGTGAGAAAAAAGTGGCACGCGGAAGGGCATCACCGTGGCGGTAGCCACGATTTTGGCAACCACCTGGAGTTGGAATGGCGTAGCCCAGGGTTATTTTTTGAAGCGCGGCCGAAGGCCGCCAATGCGGAAAGGTGTTCTGCACATAAAAAACATGGATCGGACCCCTATATCAGGATTTGACCTGGGCCATTTTTTGGTTTTTTGTTAATAACTTTTCACTGAACTAAAATATTTCTTTTCCGGATTCGGATTCTTGTTACAGAGGTCAAAACGATATTTTTGGACGTGTATTAGCAGTTACGTGCGGTCGTAAAGAATTATCTATTGCTTTTCCCCCTTCGGATTATTGTTACGGTGGTCAAGACGCGTCTTTTGAGACCCCTCCCGACATTCTTGTGTAAATATTAGCGCTCGGTAGCGGATGTAAACGATTACCGATTTTTGGACGTGTATTAACACTTGACGTTGGATGGAAAGTATTACCTTAAAATATTCCGTTTTGATAGTTTTTGGCGCCAGTGTGCTACAATATCAAAGTTAAGGTATAAGAGCCAGCAGAGTGACTACTTTGGAATCAACACAACATCCTAAACCCTCGCTGCGTTAAACAGCCTAATTAATGTCTGAATGTGTATTAAAAACATGGGAGCATGGTAATATAATAATGTGTTAAAGAAATTAATTCTTTTATTAGTTTGTTTACAAACTGCAATTACTCTTCGATGATATAAAAGTATTTTATATAATTAAGGAGGATTCACTTTTCTTTAATATTATCACTTTTTTCCTTATTAATCAAAATCAACTATTCACACATTCAACGATTGAACACATATTCAAAACTGGAAGGCGTAGCACAAGCAACGAATACGGAGATGGAGAAAATGTGAAAATGGGGGAAAAAGTTCAATTACCAAACATGTTTTTAACTATATTTTCATTTGCAAAACTCAGACGCTAACAAAAATGTCCTTTTTACTTTGAAACCTCTTACTTTACCATTCTTAACTCATTGAAAACAAAATAAACCGTGAAAAACTAAACCGAAATAAAATTATTAATGGAAAACGCAGATCAGAACGCGAAATACACAATGGTGGAAACACGACGACGAAGCAACGAACCAAACGAATGATACTGTCAAGGCGAGCACACACACGAACAATCTGCAGAGAACACAGGGATGCCAAGCCTGCGACAATTCAAAGTTTTTAGATGATTGCGTCGTAAAAAAAAAAAAGATATTAAAAAATAATTTTATTTGCGGATCATGTCTCATTAATGGCCTTATCTCATTTCATCTGCGCAGGCATATAGGTTGTCAAAGGGAGAGGCAAACAGCAGAATGAAAAAGCGTGATTTGCATTTGCAATTGTGTTTTTTCAAAAACAAATGAAAATATAACGATAATAACATTAGTACAACAGGCTTTCCATCGTACGATTTCTCTAGTTTTACCCGACTAGGACTCTTGCACCAGGCCTGATCAATACTATATTCGGCGGGGGTCGAACCCTACCTGAGACCAAGATATTCGATCTGCAGTGTTCACGTTACTTATTGTCGGCTTTATGTGGTTGATATTTGATCGTCTCGCTATTTTACTGCCAAGCAAACAAACTTATTCGTCCGGATTCTGTCATGACGAACACATGTGCCGATAAGAAATTAGAAGTGCTTTCATGTAATATAAGACAAATGGTGTTCTTATTGAATTAATTTAAGCAATAAAGAATCATATATGAACAAAATCAAACGAAATGCTGTCATTCATGACTATAATATAATATATTAGCTCACAATGAAAATTGTAATTGATGGCTTCTGCCGCGAGTGTCTGCATCGTGCTAAAAGCAGATAATCACCCTATAGACAAGTTATTATAGTAACTTTTCGCTTGTAAATAAAATTTGAATGGTTTGAATCAGGAGTTTTAATTTTCTAAATTCTGCTTTAAACACCTTCATAATAATGCCGTCTTGATATGTGGCCTTCCAGTAAAGTAACCCCACTAAAAGATAGATAAATTTAAAAGAAATCAGAAATGTTTGTTTCAAATAGAACAGAAAGATCTGAAATAAAATTTTCCTAATAGTTTTGTGATTACGGCAACACTGGCGGCTTATTCTGACAATTTTGAATTTCTCTCCTTAATAAGAAAAATATTGCATCTCTCTGGTTTTTCGAAAGGCGTCAAAGAGAATAACTATATAAATCTACTCTCTTTCATTCCGGTCGTGTGAATTCTGCCGAAGAGATTACACACACCGTGGGAAAATTCCTTTAAGCGTGGGAAAATTTACCATTTACTATTTGTCTCACTTGCTCTTTGGTTTCAGAAGGAATTTCGTCTCCATAGGCAGATGGCACACGGTCAATATTTAGTGACGAAATCCATGGATCGCAATGTTTATTGTATATGTAGCATAAAATATTGATGGATCGTAAAACGGATTTCAGTGCATTTCGATATCCATCAAATATTTAATCTCGAGCGTGTTCCACCTGTCATAGGGTCAAATCATTCATGTCCTTTTGCCACATGGTTTAGTTATTTGAATCATGCTATCGGCAGAACATTCATGCGCACATTTTTCCTATTTCGAATCAATAGGTAATGGATCAACCATCGAGTTTTCTACATTTGAAATTACATTATTTTGTTACCTTAATCAGCTTTGGTAATACTTTCCGTCAACTGTTAATACACGTCCAAGAAAGTCGGGAGAGGTATCAAAGGAAGCGTTTTTACTTCCGTAACAATAATCCGAAGGGAAAAAATAAATATTTTGGGTAGCACTATCCATTTAACGTCACTGCTAATACACAACCAAAAATGACTGAAGAGGTATCGAAAAACTCGTTTTGACCTCGGTATCAATAATCCTAACTGAGAATATAAATATTTTTTTTTCAGTGAAAATTGTATAGGCTAAAGGGAAATCGGACAGTTTATTTCGGTCAAGAGATATTTGCAATTAAAGTAGACACAGATATAAGGTGTTATAAAAAGGGAAAAAGTGTCTGCGCAGAAATACTGGAGGAAGCGTAACCAGAGTTGGACCTGCTGAGGGTTGTTACGGTTTCGATATATCGTCTCTAGCACGGTTTTCATTTGGGTGCTTCGTTAAGGTGATGTCAAGTTAGCGAAATTATCCCAAAATTCGAAGAAAAATTACCCGTCAAAATTAATTCTTTCCCCGACAAATTATCCACCTGGTCCCGACTTGATTCATTTGAGGTTCTTCTCTAACTTGATCCTCATTTTACGATTTTTCCTCTTTTTTTTGTATACTTGAAAAAACCTTAAAATTTTTTAATTAAATTTGACTAATTGAGTGTTGGCACAATTTTCATATCGAAAGTCGTTCGGCCCTATCGCCTGAATTGAAGAAGAATATTACTTATTTTGCAAGACAACTTCTTAAAGTTGGATCGAAGCAATTGGGTAAGATTGCCAAATGGTTTAATTTTTCCGGCCATAAGTTCTATTACAATTTCATTTATGGTCTTTGGCCGAACTAACATTTACAAAATAACATTGGCCTACTCGCTTTGAACAAAAGCGTAATTTTGGCCGTTATAGCGATTAATTAGATTGTATTTTATTTTGGTGTTGGACTCGTATAACTTAATCGAACAAAAACTGAACGTGTGTAATGTTTTTTCATATATTTTTTATATTTTCTTAATGCTTCACTTTTTATCACAACGACAAGTCAGTGACTGCAAACCGGATGTTAAACGATAATCGATTATCTTGTATGGCTCTTGCAATAAGGGGGTTTTTTTCAAACCTAAAATGATAAATCCTTCTTACCGAATGATGAATTCCTACCCGATTTTCCACGCGTAGTTTGTGTTCAACATAGGTCCATGGACATACAGACTAATTCAAGAGAAAAAGTACTTATGGAACGACCGAACAGCTTAGCGAAGTTAACGACCTAGTTCACTGTTGAAAAAGGAGCTTGTTCATGCTGTCTTCAATTCATAGCGAATTATATTTTCATATAAATTTTAATACATTAATTAATACCTAGTTTCAATCAAATGCTATTAAAAAATTTGTTATTACTATTTTTAAATGGTCTGTCATAGAAGGCCACTGTGTTGTATCAGGATCAATCTTTGATCTGCCTAAATAAGTAAAAATTTCGAATTCTTTTGACATAGTACTTAGTTTAGTATAGAAACAAATTTTTAAGTTTAAAAATTTAGTTTAAGAAGTTCTTTACTATTTTAAATTAGTTATGTACAAAGTTTTGTTTGTCGGTCGGCATACCAACTTAACTTAATTTTATTTCCCAAATTACCCACACAAGAAGTGATATACAATGTTATGTTAATATGTTAGCCATTTTCATTGGCGAAATGCTCTTTTAATTTTTTGTCCACAAGGAAAGGCTAATTAATAAAAAAGCGTCTCTCCAATGAAAATATATATTCAAACAACAAATGATTCGCATACATATGTATGTACATACATACATAATTAGCTATGATCAGTTTGCAATATGTTGGTATTAAAACTTAGGAACAGTTAACGATATCTAATTAAACACTAATTAACATGCATCAGCTAATTAAACGAATTGCTCTTGACTGTTGGCCGAGAGTTCCATTAGTCGCCAAGCAGCTTTTGGATTTAATTCATTTGGATCACGACAAAGAACCCACACATAATTTACTCGCATCACTTTGTCAGGGTCACCCTCGACGATTTGATGGCATCGGTCACGCACGCACATTATTTGCTGAGCCTGAAATGTTACTATCAGCACAGGCCCTTGCTCCATGACTTTTCCCATTGCTAGGTCTATGTTTTCAATATCAAGAATCTTCGAATCCAAATACATACCACTTTTAATGGCTTGGCTGATAGGTGTAGCGATGATATTATATGTGCTTTCAAAGCACCAGTCCTTAAGGATTTCTAAGTTTCCACGAACCATTGCTTCTAAAATATTTGGTATAATATCCGTTTCACAATCACGCAAGAATTGTTTCTGGTCGAAATTCGGATCTATTCTACAAAGTTCCGTCAGAGTTTCTGACAGTTCGGTCTTGGAAAAAAGTCCACCCATAACGTCTGAAACTTTGTCAGTCAATAGTCGAGAAGCGCGTATCACAGGATTTTCTGACTCATCGTATTTAAGTTTCCAGTCAAGTACTTTATTTACATACGCGTTGTTGTTTTTGAAATTTTCCCATGATTGGTAGAACTTTGAATCTTTGTGTAACTCCATGCCTGTTGGAATACAAATATAAAACCAACATTTAAATTATAGCCGTTTCCGTTAGATCATTTACATCTCGATAAAATCTTTAAAAATCCCGATATAATGTTGGTGTAGTATATAATCATAGCCGTTTCTTAACACGCGTTTCAACTAAAATCTTTACTTATTTAGAAATTTAAAATGTAGGTAATCAGTAATATTAAACAAAATTTTTAGCTAAAATGAAATATAAAACGATCCCTTTATGGAAAGAAAATTAAGTTGGTTGGTGGTATGACAAATTTTTTTATGTTTTTGCGGTTATCTTGGTACAATTATTTTATTCACAAGCCATAGCATAGCGGAAAAGCCAAACTCAAGTTTGGAGTAAGCGTTGTGACATCGCACCACCTTAGACACAAAGAGTGATTTTGAAATGTTAAAATAAATTTTACATTTTAAAATTAAAACTCCGTGTTAGACATAAAATAAATTTTAAATACACCATGACAGACATGAAATGGCGTTTACTTTATAAAACTATATTTTAATTTGACTATGATTATAGGCCACTTCTTATATTGGAGCCATTGAAAAAACTCTTTGCTTGATAAACTGTGCAATGAAGATATAGTAAATAGCCAGTGACTTCAAAATTTTAAGAGTACATCTATACATAAGGCGATCCTCATGAGCACTACGATGAGGTCCGGCACCATCTTTCATTGCCGTTTGATCTGCGTAACCATAGGCGGGTTCCAAATGACCTTCACCCCAAGTCGGTGGACAGATCCTTCAGATCTAGGCCTGTGAATTCCGTTATCCAACCACCTGAAGAAGACCATTTACTTCCCAGGGAAACTAGGGTCATGCTAACACAGTTTCGCTCCGGATATTGTAACAGGTTAAACTCTTACCTATCCAGACGGAGCCCCACCATACCAAATACGTGCCTTGCATGTGGTTTGCCCTCTCTTGACACATCTTTCCTGTTCAATTGAACCTTCTCATCTTACACCACCTTTACAGTAAAAGTACTCTGTCCAACTTTGCGCGTTTCCATAGGCACACAGTCGAAGAGCCTGGTCATAAGTCTCAGAGTGATCGTGTCCATGAAGCAGGGCAACGCACTGTTACTAAGAACGGACTAGGCAGGGCCACATCCATTTTTGATCGTTCCCCCATGAGTTGCACCGACATATATAGTGACGGATTTTATAAAAGAGCTGGTATTCACTACTGGCATTCCCACAACAGCCGGTTCTACGTACCAGAATGACCCGGGTTTTACCCGGCCAAGGGCTGTTATTTCAGTGTAACCCTGTCCAATTTGTCCAATCCCACTCCTAAATTGTCATCCTCGGAGCAATCCCTTGCAGCAGGGTTGCTCCAATGTCTCTTGCTACGGGCTGGTATCGAATCCAACCCCGGACCGAGAGAATGGATCTGCTGCGTCTGCTGGAAGAAAATATATGTTAAACGTTCACATTCTGTTCAATGCAGTAAATGCAAGAGATGGTTGCATAGATCTGGATGCTCAGGGCTTAACCCTGCCATCCCCAGAACCCGTACTTTTTTCAGTACTTTTGAGGCACCATGTTGTTCGCGCACACGCGCGTCCCGCGGTTCTCGTCGCTCCGGCGCACACACACCGCACCTACCATCATCAAATGGCCACGACAGTGGCCCGGTCTTCACGACCTGCAGCCTTGCTGCTCCCGCCTCACCTCAGTCCCCACTCTCGTCCCCCCCTACTTCCAGCATGCACGTGGGTCAGGAACATAACCTCCTCGTACCTTTCACCACGTGCACTGTTTGTCGGCAAAGACTATATACGCCTGCTGCATCGGTTAAGTGCAATAACTGCCTTGGCCTGTGCCACATCCATATGTGCTCTGGGCTCGCAAACAGGAACCTTTGGACGGATGCATTTATTGCCCCTTGCTGCAGTACTCAGCCGCCCTCCACGCCACACAACATCGGCCAAGACGCGCTGAACCCTAGACTGCGTCACAGCTTGGGACTATGCCCACCTCCACCTAGGCAACCGCATCCGTCCCTTACCCCCAGCATGCCTCCACCCTCCCTCCCGACACACTTCAAAATCCTACAGCTGAACTGCAACGGGTTAGCTGGTAAGATCGCGGAGATAACAGACTTTATGAAGTCGAACAACATTAAACTGGCCGCCATTCAGGAGACCAAACTGAATGCTAACTCGGACTTACGTACTCGTGATGGGTACAACGTACATAGGAAAGACCGTCCCAGCGGTCATGGGGGCGGCCTCGCATTCATTACACACCATACTGTACAATATAATCTGTTTGCCCCTGACGTTGACCCCAGGGACTCTACCCTAGAATGCCAGGGCATAGCAGTCCGGACAGGCGACGTCGACCTGCGAGTGTTAAATATATACATTCCCCCTGCTACGTGCTGTCCCCGTGATTATCGCCCTGATATTAGTGCGTTGCTAAGGGGCGATAACTGCCTCATCTTAGGTGATTTCAACGCACATCACGATCTCTGGCACTCCAACTTGCCAGCAGATAGCAGAGGGCACGCACTCGCAGAGCAAATAGATAATTCGGCATTCTGTACATTGAATGGAGATGCCCCCACTAGGGTGGCAGGTAACTGCCACAGTTCGCCAGACATCTCCATTTCAAGTGCGGGCCTTATCAACCACGTTAACTGGCAACCTATGCTTAAACTGGCATCTGACCACCTACCCATCCTACTAGACATCGAACGACCGTCCGACTTCATAACGACAGAAAAACGAACGTACATTAACTTTAGTAAAGCGGACTGGGACCGCTTCACGGACTTTACAGAGCACTCCTTCGCTGACCTACCCACACCGACGGACGTATGCAAAGGTGAGAAAGAGTTTCGCAAAGTCATCGATTCAGCCTCTGGCCGCTTCATCCCTGCTGGCAGAATCCCGGAAATTCGGCCGAATTTCCCTGCGGAAGCAGCGGCAATGGCAAGAGAACGTGACCAAGTGAGACTCTTGAACCCCGCAGATCCAAGAATAAAGGATCTCAACGCAGAAATCCGTCGGACTGTCAATGAACATAAATTGAAGAAGTGGAAAGAACACCTAGAGTCATGCAACCTCTCCGGCGGGGTCGGCAAATTATGGTCGACAGTCAAGGCCCTATCCAACCCGACCAAATACAATGACAAGGTCGCCATTGCTTTCGGCGATAACGTCAAGTCGGACCCCAGGAAATGCGCGAGCGCATTCTGCCGGCAATTTATACTGCATTCTCCTGCGGATAGGGCTAAGAGAAAAGCCATCCGACGCGCGCACAAACACAAACACACAGCCGCGCCCATTGTCGTCTCCGCTGCAGAGGTCAAGGAAGCTATAAAGAAGGCCAAACCTTCAAGATCACTCGGACCCGACGGAATTGCCATGAAGATGCTGAAACACCTAGGCCACGAGGGGCACAAGTACTTGGCGGCTCTATTCAACCTCTCACTGTCCACCTTCGTTATACCAGATATCTGGAAACATGCGACTGTGGTCCCCCTCCTAAAACCTGGGAAGCCGGCAAATCAAGGAGACTCTTATCGTCCGATATCTCTCCTTTCGCCGGTAGTGAAGTTGTTAGAGGCTATTCTGCTCCCATATTATACTGCAAACCTGCAGCTGGCCAATCATCAACATGGCTTCCGTAAAAACCATAGCACAACATCAGCTTTGAACGCCATCACGACGCAGATTAACTTCGGTTTGAACCAACACCAACCAAACCACAGGACGGTTCTCGTGGCACTTGACCTGTCGAAAGCCTTCGACACGGTCAACCACGCCACACTCCTTGAAGACCTGGAGGAGACACCGCTTCCTGCCGGCCTAAAAAGGTGGACCGCTAACTACTTGAACGGTCGGCTGGCGTCAGTGCAGTTTCGAAACGAGAGATGTAGACCTAGAAGAATTAGACAAGGGGTTCCGCAGGGTGGTGTTCTTTCACCCCTTCTGTTTAACTTCTACATCTCGAGCCTCCCTCCCCCACCAGAGGGGGTCTCCATCGTTTCGTACGCTGACGACTGCACTGTGATGGCCACGGGCAAAGGACCTTCGACAGACGAACTTTGTACGAGACTGAATGACTACCTGCGCGACCTTTCCTGCTTCTTCACAGAGCGGAACCTGACACTGTCCCCGACTAAATCGACAGCGACCCTATTCACTACGTGGAATGCGCAGATGGGGCAGGAGTTGAATGTCCACGTAGATGGTGTTCCACTACCCACTGTCAACCACCCCAAAATTCTAGGGGTTACATTCGACAATAGCCTCACCTTCGCTAATCATGCCACCGCAATAGCTTCAAAGGTACAAAGCCGCAACAAGATCCTCAAGTCACTCGCCGGCAGTACTTGGTGCAAAGACAAAGAAACGGTGCTGGTCACCTATAAGGCTATTGGCCGACCGGTTATTGATTATGCTGCGCCCATATGGTCGCCTAACCTTCACGACACCCACTGGAGGAAATTGCAGGTCTGCCAAAACACCGCCATCAGAACTGCAACGGGTTGTTTGCTTATGTCTCCTGAGTCTCATCTCCACCAGGAGGCTCAAATGCTCAACGTTCGCGAGCATGCGGAACTTTTAAGTAGGCAGTTCCTTCTGAACTGCCACCGTCCCAGTCATCCAAATCGACAGCTATTGGATGAAACTCCGCCCCCTAGAGACATAAGGAAGCATCTCCGGAAGCATTATGATGAGATCCGGCATCACATCTCGTTGCCGTTTGATCTGCGGGACCATAGGCGGGCCCTAAAGGACCTCCACACTGAGTCGGTGGACAGATCCCTCAGATCCCGGCCTGTGAGCCCCGTTATTGGTGCCCAACCACCCGTTCTTGCTGAGGAAGAACGTGTCCTTCCGAGGGAGACTAGAGTCATGCTGGCTCAACTTCGGTCTGGATATTGCAATAGGCTGAACTCCTATTTGTCCAGACTGAACCCTACCATACCAAACACATGCCCTGCATGCGGTATGGCCCCCCATGACACGCAACATCTCTTTTCGTGTTCTTCGGAACATACTCTTCTAACTCCCTTATCACTTTGGTCCAACCCTGTTGAAACAGCGCGTTTCCTTGGACTTCCGTTAGAAGACAACTAGGAGTGTTCTGGCCCTTTGGGCAGGGCGAAGCACTGCTAACAACAACAACAACAACAACTGGCGAGAAGACATATAGGACGATATAGCTCTCATTCGATAGCTGGATTATGAGGCTTGAGTAGAGGGACCGCTATTGCCATTCCATTGTCACGTCGAAGGCAACAGTTAGGTATTTTACTCCGTCATTGCACAGATACTTTATTATCAGCATGGATATACCGTTTTGACCTAGATTTGGAGCCTTTAGATCTTTGAATAATTTTTTGTTTATTCCATTTTCTGGTGCGCGTCCAACTAACTTGTCCACCGGCAAAGAGCGGGTAGAGTCAAAAATATCACAATCCAAAAACCATATACATAGTACAATATTAAAAAAAAAATCGTGTATACATGGGTGAGTGGACGTGGCTTAGCGAAAAACTCTTGCAAGAGATATAATAATTTTGAAACCTTTTTAGTAGTTCATGTTGTTGTTGTTTATGTAATATATTACCTGTGACATCTGCATTAGGTTCGACGACCCGATCGTCACTGCTAAATTCAACTTCAATTCGCTTTCGCAGGGCTTGTGGGGAACGGTAAACCCGAGAATTTATACTCTGCGACCCTATTTCTTGCCTAAGCATCTCCGTTGTACTTGATATAGCCTGAAAAGCAGATGTTTGTCCAATTTTTTCTCCTTTTTCGGTTATAGTGTCAGTAACACCTTTAGCTGTTTTTGAAATTTCTTCCGAAATTTTTGATGCCTTCTTCGCAATATCTGACTTGCTTGCCTCGTCAAATGCATCACTGACTTTATCTTTTATGCTTCCCAGTTGTTCCTTTAATATGCTTGACGATTTGTGTGCCTCAGATTCAACTATGTTAAACTTTTGCCTAGCGGATTGGAGAGCCTCAGATTGTTCTAATTTCTGAGCTTCTTCACGAAACTTTTTTATATTTTCTTTCATTTCCTTATTCTTATCCATTTCTGATTTAATGTTCTCAATGAACTGCGAAAAAAATCCCGGCCTCCGATTAGGCTGCGAATACCAACGCTATAACGACACAATACAAATGGTAGTATTAATTTCGGTAATACTTTACGGTTTACGTCAAGTGTTAATACACGTCCAAAAATCTTGAGAGAGGTATCAAAAGACGCGTCTTGACCTCCGTAACAATAACCCGAAGGGGGAAAAGCAATATTTTGTTTCTGTGAAAAGTTATTAGTGAAAAACCGAAAATTGACCCGGGTTAGATCCCAAATTCGGGGCCCGATCCACGTTTTTTATGTGCAGAACACCTTTCCGCGTAGGCGGCCTTCGGCCGCGCTTCAAAAAATAACCCTGGGCTACGCCATTCCAACTCCAGGTGGTTGCCCTGAACGGTGGCAACATGCCACCGTTCCGACTCTATGGGTCATTTTTTTCTCACAGGGTAATGTGATTACAACAACCACATGAAAATGACAGAAAAATTGTGAACTTTAACTGCAAATATCTCGCAAAATTCTAAAAATATCGGATTTCCCCCTCCAGATTATTGTTACGGTGGTGAAGACGCGTCTATTGATACCTCTACCTATATTTTTGGACGTGTATTAACACTTGACGTAAACCGTAAAGTATTACCTTAATTTCGTAAATAGGAATTGTATAATCTTACTTGATTTGGTAGATCCTGCCAATAACTTTTACCCTGGACAAACCGGCTACATCTGCCCCGCGAAGCCGCTAAGAATTTGTACTACAAATAATATGAAACAAAGTAATTAGCCATTAGCGTTTTAAACAGTTTTAGCTGATAATTGACCCTGTGCTTTTTAAATAGCTCACCATAGTGTTAGTTTTCAAAAGACTATTAATTTAAAAGTAATTTAAAGGGAAGACTCGAGAAATATTTACTCGAATTTATGTAATTTCGTACTATTGCCAAGGAAAGATGTTCTTTGAAGGAAATATCATGCTTTTTATTTGTCAAACGATAATCTGATTGGAGCTGTCAAATATAATTGTGCAGGGATGCCACAACATTATTTAAATTAAGGGCTCAGGAAAAAAAGTTCAGACACGCAGAAAAAATATTTCTAGTGGTTTGAAACATATGTATGTATGTGTTTTGAGAAGATATACTTTAGATCGCGAAGCCAATGTTAGAAGAGCGTCTATTGTGGGTAGTTCTTTTCATACAACGTCAATTGTTAATACACTTCCAATAATGTTGTGATCGGTATCAAAATACGTAACAATAATCCGAAAGGGGAGATCCGGTATTTTATTTTAGTCAAGAGATATTTGCAACTAATGCTGTCCATATATAGTCCATACATCCGGAAATGGATGTACAACATGATAGTTGAGCCAAAAACAACATATGACTTTGTAGCTTGCCTGGCGAGAACACGTCTGATAACGGTGCGTTTACCAAAATTCACGCCTGGCGTGAGTTTGCAATACGGGAGCCATGGAATCATGTCCTAGCGCAGCAATTAAGGCATCCCGAAAAGTGTGATCCTCACCCACAATTTCAGAGTGGAGCTAGGGGGGTGGAAACGGCCCTGTCCCAATACCAGTACGCACTGACTACTGTACACCAATGAACGCTTTCGACAAAAACTATGTAGTGCATATACCAAGCCGGGAACACCAGGCAACATACAGTTCCACCAACATATTCACGGATGGTTCTAGACGGCAAGGTGGGGGCAGGCTTCTTTTCACTGGATCTGGGTTTAGAGGTCTCTTTCCCTCTTCCCGATCACTGTAGTGTGTACCAAGCGGAAATGCTGGCTATACACAGGGGTGTGAATCATCTCGGATCTATGCACGGATGGCAAACGGGTTTTCATCTTCTCGGACAGCCGGGCCTCAGTCGCCGACAACACAAAGTCGGCCAGTGAATGCCGCAAATCTCTCAACGAGATGGCTCAGCACTTCAGTATCTGCCTTATTTGGGTACCTGGGCACAGGGATATTGAAGGCAACTGCAAAGCAGATAAGTTGGCCAGAAGAGGCACCACCGACCACATCCTTCCAGGAAATGATTCGGTAGGCATACCCATGGCCACACGCACTTTCAGAAAGGCAAATGAACTATGGTCGGTCATCCCATCGTGTGAGACGTCGAGGCTAACATGGCCCTTCTATGACAAGGGGCGCACAAGGGCACTTCTGACTGTACATAAATCAGCATTATCATCCCTGGTTAGGGTCCTGACAGGGCATTGCTTATTAGGCACGTACGGTGCAAGAATGGGGGTAGCGACCTTCGATTACTGTCGTAGCTGTAGACATACTGAAGAGGAGGAGAGTGTCTAGCACCTCCTCTGCCAGTGTCCAGCACTTAGCAGGCGTAGGTTGGCCATCCTGGGCAAACCTTTCCTACTTGACCTTGCGGAGGTCTCTAGTTGTGGAGTGAAATTCATTGATTCCAATTCGACCCGTTATAGGCAGGGAAAGGGTCCTTTCTTCGGGACCGTATGGGGTATTACAATGGGCCCTTTGGTGGCCTAAGTAGTGAGCAGTTGCCTGGTGGTTTCGGCTCAGCCCTTGCAACCTAACCTAACCTAGGGGGGTGGAATTACGTCACACTATCTGTGATTGTAGAACGGGGAACTTTAAAACTTTAAAGTTTTTGATGGTATAGTAATGCATAAATGAACCTACCGGTACTTCGAGCCAATTGTTCACGTATGGCGTCATTCGTAATGACGGATTTATTACTTATTTTATTGTTTTATCTGGAAGACAAACCGATTTCGGAATGGTGCCATCATCAGTGCTATTCTTAGTTCCAGATAATATCATATTATTGCCCTTTCGCATTGTAAAATCTTTACAATGCCCTTTCGGAAAGAGCAACAATTAGGGCCACTTTCATAAAAGCCGGTTAAGCCTAATCGGCGATTAATTTGACAGCTAACCATACAAAATACGTCAATTAAACTCTGGTTAGCGGTTACCGGCTTTTATGAAAGCGGCCCTTAGAAGGATCCAAGACTCAATAATTTATATCATATTTATAATTTTATTTATTAATAGTTAAGTCATGGAAGGATCTAATTTTATTATTTATTGCTTATTTTATACGAAAAAAGATGGCATAAAAAAGGGGGTAGTTCCGATCTCGAGAGCTGTTTATATGCGTTTTTAGCAATCAACTGTTAGTTGCGCTATTAGTAGAGATATACCATGCCAATAACTTGAGTCAGTCAACGTTAAGTGATTCACAACTGCAAAGCTCAGAAAATTTTGGAGTTGACATACAGGCTTCGTAAAATTTAAATTTAAATATGAATTAATTTTTATTCTAACTGGATATTTTGGTGGATTGTTTTGTTCGTGAGCATTTTTGTTAAAGTGGCAACTGTGCCATGAACATCTCAACAGCGATTTTCTGTGCAGTTGGACTACCCTGTGCGAAGACGCAAAAACCGTTAGCAAAAGAAGTGAGTTCAATAGAAAAGTACAAAAACAAATATTAATTGGAGGATTCGGTTTCGTGGAATCTGAAAGCTGTACGCGAATTAAATTGCTTAAGTTGTAATATACACTCTAATTAAATAAAACAGGTGTTGGGAAAAAGTTACAAATCATCTTAAAGTGACGCTGTTACAAAAAGTTTGATTGAGATATTTGAAAATATACTCGCATATGTACATACATTTATATATATGCATTTTTGTATATTCTCTGGAAGTGGGGCGTTAAGTTTTAGGTCCCAATATAACAAAAGGTAACGGATTTAGGTAATTGTTTTCTATAGCAAGTAACATATTGGAAAAAACATGTTACACTTAAACGGAGATTCAGATACCAAAAGGGTAAGCGATTTGAATAGCCGTTATTTGTAGTATGTATGAAGTAGAATTAACTAATCTCTTTGGAAAAGGATATGTTTACTTCTTTCTTAGATTATAGTTCTCTGGAGGCAGCATATTTCCAGGAAATGTATATAGACAGCAGAAGTCCCCAAGTAAGGTCGCGGAGTCTCTCTCCCATGTCATCAGATTCTTCGATTTCTCATACATTATCATCAGGATTTGTTTCATCGACTCCAATTCCAAATACCAATGTTTCATCAAGAGATATGTCGCAACTAGGTTTCCAGCATTCAAATCATGTAAATTTCGTAGCAAACAGTAAAGATATTAGAATGTATCCTACACCTTTGCAGGCGCGTACATTTAGTTTACATTCAAGACAAGATCAACACATATATGCCGAAAACAAAATTCAGCATCAGCATATAGAAGCTCAACAACAACAAAACGAAATATCTAAGTCACTAAAGATGTTTGCAATGTTAGCTGCTTATACAAATGGAAATGGTAAATTATGTATAAAAGATAAGATCTGGACAACAGATGAGAGGATTAGTTCATGCATTTTACTGGATAGATTTACATTTTTTTTTCATAGATCAGTGGTAACGGAAAATATTGGCGCTGCCAATGGCGCCTGTCTGGCGGTAGTTGTGTGTGAAAATGTGTGCATATTCTAATTGGAATTAGTAGGAAGTGTGAGAGCAACAACAAAAAAACCGAACAGCTGTTCTACAGGGTTCGGACTTAATTCACTGCGCCGATCTTAGGGAAATTTCAGTAGATTGGTCAATGTGATTCAAATTAGTAGACTTATTAATATATTAGGGTAGCATACAATTTTCAAAAACTTTACTGAACAGTGTTTGGCGCAAATTGCAATTAGCGCCATTTGACATTTTATTGGGAGTAAGGGTAATCGTTGCGATGGACTACCGAGCGCTAATATTTACACAAGAATGTCGGGAGGGGTCTCAAAAGACGCGGCTCGGTCCCAGGATCACGAATATAACTCCGCTCAACCGATATTTTCATTATTTTGTAAAATATTTGCCGAAAACCGAAAAATAACCCGGGTTTAGGGACCCGATCCATGTTTTTTATGTGCAGAAAACCCTTCCGCGTAGGCGGCCTTCGGCCGCGCTTCAAAAAATAACCCTGGGCTACGCCATTCCAACTCCGGGTGTGTGCCATAGCCGTGGCTACCGCCACGGTGATGTCCTTCCGCGTGCCACTTTTTTCTCACAGGGTATTCTGATTACAACAACCACATGAAAATGACAGAAAATTCTGAACTTTAACTGCAAATATCTCGCAAACTACTAAAAATATCGGTTGAGCGGAGTTATATTCGTGATCCTGGGACCGAGACGCGTCTTTTGAGACCCCTCCCGACATTCTTGTGTAAATATTAGCGCTCGGTAGTCCACCGCAACGATTACCGGAGTAAGCTCCAGGTTCCTTCTGGAGATACTTCAGAAAGAACCATAAAAACTTTAAACTTTGAGTAGTATAAAGTAGGAATGTTAAAAAAAAACTTTCCTGACTAGAATCTGATCAGGCGGGATGCATATAAAGAAAAAAAATTTGACTTGGATTCAGCCCTTAATGTATCGCTGTGCTATCAAGTTCTTTATGTTATTGAACATTGCTTGCAGCAAAGTAGGAGTAGGAAGAAAAGGTATTTGTTTCCTTTGGCACTCAACTACTAATAAATTAGCTAAAAATATGATAGGGGTATCAAAAGACGCGTTTTGACCTCAGGATCAATGATCCGAAGTCGAAATTCCATTTTTTTGTTCCAGTGAAAAGTTATTAGTGAAAAACCGAAAATTGACCCGGGTCAGATCCCCAATTCGGGGCCCGATCCATGTTTTTTTATGTGCAGAACGCCTTTCCGACTTTTCATTTCATTTCGACTTCGGAACATTGATACTGAGGTCAAAACGCGTCTTTTGACACCCCTATCATATTTTTAGCTAATTTATTAGTAGTTGAGTGCCAAAGGAAACAAATACCGAAGAAAAATACTTTTAGAAAGTACTTCCTGAAACAATTTTTTTGTTTACCAAATTGCCCAATTAATATTACATTTTTTGGTTGCTTTATTTGTTAAAAATAATATCGTTTTTAACTACGGATTAAGGGCGGCCTTTTGCGGGACTAATCCAGTTTATCCACCTTCTATCATCATTTCAATGACTATCAAAAATATTAAATTTTTTATAGATTATATAAGGCAAAGAGATTCACCGGTTGATATAATGCAAGATTTCTATTGCAACGGATATGTCACGGATGATTCGAACAACTTTCAGCCAGAAGATTCTATAATGGATGCAGCTCCTCACAAAGCTTACAGTCCTAATTTTAATGATCACAATCAAAGTGGTAGCTATTATGATATGAATTTCAATAAGAATTATGGAGTCAGCAGCCAAACCCATAGTAATCCAGTTCATAATGGTAGTGCCAATATTGGCGCCTTAAATTCTCATTATCTCAACCAAAATTTGTGGATGTTTCACTTGCCCGTACACTCACCATTTATCGGCAGTGCTATTACATCTTCGTCTCATAACCAACATGCGGCAAATGTTGCAGCAGCTGCAGCAGCAACGGCAACTGCCGCTGCCAACATAGATTACAACAATCAAAGTAGAAAATCTCAAAAACGGTTTGGTACAAAATTCGACAAATACGTGAGTAAACTATAGATAGAAATAAGATAGAACAAAAAAATAGCAATAAAAAAAGATAATAGTAAAAACTTATATATCGGGCTCTTGTGTAAAATCGATCATCGAGCTAATCGAGATTATAAATGAGATGGAGCTCAGTTCCATGCGTACAGAACATGCATTGTTCAATTACATTAAACGCAGAAAAAAAGATATAAAGTAATAAAAATGTGTCAACTTGTTGATTAGCAATAAATCGTTTAACCTGCTATTCGTTTAGTTGATTATCAAGAAGAGCTCTTATACGTAGTTAATTTAATTGGCAGTACTTTTAATAATAAAATAATAACTGTTATGGTCAATCTGTTCTGATGCGGTTTATAGATTCATTTTATGTATCAAAGCTGAAGTTTGATGTAAATGGAAGGCTGAGTTTAAATTAATTTATATTTTTTAGTCTACGGTGAAACACTGTGTGTTCTGTGAGAATAACAATGAGCCAGAAGCTGTCGTCAAAAGCCACGCAGTTCGAGATTCTCTGGGGCGTGTGCTTTGCCCGAAACTGCGAACCTACATCTGTCCGATTTGTAAAGCTTCAGGAGACAAAGCTCATACCGTTAAATATTGTCCACAGAAACCGATTATTACAATGGAAGACGCTGTGAAAGCAGAATCCCTACGTTTAGCTAAACATTCTTATTTTAAGCAAGGTATGAAAGCATAAAAACAAAGTTAGATTTTGTGTAAACTACTTAGGTTAGAACTTTGCGATAAATAGTGTATACATATTTAATATTTGTGCAGAACTGGGCTTTAAGGACTATAGTCGCAATAAAATATACCTTTGATTACGATATTTTTAGTCGTAATTTAAACGTTTTTTTTTTGTTTAAATCGTAATCGGAGTTAGAGCAATTAAGATTACAGTAATCGTAGTTTAGAAGTTACGATTTCTGTAATCCTAATTGTCTTGTTATCGTAATCCTTATCTCTCAATTCTGTATATAAGCATATACATACTTATGTAAATATACATAACAGAAACGAATATAGAAACAATTATATGAATTCCATTGGCATTCATATGTTTTCATAAATACTATTTAATCTTTATATACTACATATATGTATAAGCGCCTGCGGCGTACTCGTTTTAAATAATTATGGATCGTAATAATTTGAATTAATGTACGAAATAATATGAATTATTGCCGTTGACCGTCAATAAGTGCTAAACTTTTGAAATGTTCATTATTATTAAATACTTATAATAACCTAAACGTATTTGCTACATTTCGAATTTAAAAATTTCATTAAATTGAAAATGAATCCAATTAAAGATTTTATATTATCCTATATGCAGGCACATATATGCGTATGCTAGCCTTGAATCAGACTACATATCTTGTAATATGCTCATAATTAATATGTTAGAGTTAAATATGTATGAAAAGTATTCGACTATTTTTATATTTGAATTTCCTTTAATTTTTTATCTTTTCGAGTAATTTTGAATAAGAAATATAATGCTAAGGATGTATATTCAAAAATTTCGATAAACGTTGAAACATTTTTTGGTCAATTGTAAACATATATTTCATATATATTGGTTCCTATTTTGAAGAAATGTCCAAGAACGCTTATGTCTAGATAGATGTATGTGCAAACATAATATACATTATGTACATTGTATATCTTCAAGTATAAGTAGGACATTTAAAATATTTGATATTCGAATGTGAGATTATGTTGACATAATATTGCTTTTGTTTACACAATGTACTTCGTTACCTTGATGGCCATAAGCTCTTAATGTCGAACATGGTAAATAAAACTTGTATTAAAATGAGTAGAAGTCTTTGGTGAACATGTTATTAACCATACGTGAATTCAACCATTCACAGTGTTGCCAAACGTTCAAATAGGGATACTATCGTTTAATGAAATAAAAAGTGTCTGATCATGATGCAATAATACGGCCGCTCTACAACCATAATATTTATTTCCCCCCTTCGGGTTATTGATACCGGGGTCAAAACGCTTTTGACACCTCTCCCGACATTTTTGGACGTGTTTCAGCAGCTGACGTTGGATGTATTACCGAATGCGATAGCGTATCAGTGCATATGGATAGTACCTTTCGTATTGCGTTTTACTCTAGCACCGCATTTACAGAATAACCCATAGCTGTTCGAACCTAAGGGACTGTGTGCAACCTACATCTTTGCAGAGGCCTTTGCTGCCCTCCTAGATTATAACCGAGGTATACCTGTCTAAAGAGGTATTTAAAATCCACATCGACTCTTAATAACTATTTAAATAGATGAGGGAATAGGACACAATCTCCTGGAATCCCTACTTTAATCACTGACTCTCATTAGTAGTAGTACCAAAAAAAAATTAAAAGTTTATTGCACATACAATGTGGGCAGGTATTCCTTAGACACCCATACAAAATAACCACGTCGCTTACACAATAACAATGGCTATCAATCACGGTCATTGGTAATGGAAGGTGAAATGAGTTTTATGCAAATATCAGCCGTCGAGCTGAATATCAGTACACTTGGGGCACCTAATGAGTAGTATCTAATTCTGTGCAGTTTAAGGAACCATGCGGATGGTCAGCTATTAGCATTTTGTTTGTTGTGTTTAGCAACTAAAACATCCCTTATGTTGTACCTTCATTTTAGCTTGAAGTTTTAGTCTAGAAGTAAATGTTTTATTTGTCATTTGTACGTTTATACTTGTTTACAATTTACAACAGTGCAGTAATGTTAAATTGTATGGAACTAGATTATTACATATTTTTTTATTGAAGATCTTCATTATCGTGCCGTTTTTCAAATATTGCTATAAATATTCCATCAGTATAGTCCTGCTCTGGCATGGTATACAAACAATTTTTGCCAATTTTTTTGTACTTGGTATTTCCCACATGATTCCATTTGTTGCGTAGAGCTTTTTTAGCGCTGAGTAATTTGAAATCTGGGTGTAGCTCCATGCAACGTTGAACAACCTGCTCATTCTCTTCTTCAAAAAGGGAACATGTGGAGTAAGATACTCGTTTTACATTCGGAAAAGCACTTAAAGCATGCGACAACATTTTAACTTGCAAACCTGCAAGACGTTTTAGACGAGCAGGATCTTTTTCATCTGGGTCTAAAGACATACGATTTTGCATTCCAGAGCCGGAGCATGAGGGGTCCACAAGAATGTATTCAACGTCTGGACAAAGTGCGTTATCTATAATTAAGATGGTTATATTAAACAGGTCTATGTATTAGGACTGTCAACATTGAGATATGATTTAGGGTTTTTTTTTTTAAATTCATGGGAGGGGGAGAATCTTAGATTCCCACAATTGATTAGATTAGATATGAAACTTTTTCTCGATATCGAGACCAAGTCCTCTTTTAATAGAGAATGCAAAAACTCTCGACAGTGTCTGAAACTGTTCTCTAACCTTCTACCTTAGAGAAATTTATTAGAATTTGTTTTGCTTTCTAATGGTACTCGAAGCTAAACGTTTGATGGGTAAGAGGGAATATCTTCTATAGACAGTGCCAAAAAGTTATATTATTATTATTTTTGGAATGGCAAAAGTAATACTGCAAAAGATGTAGGTATATTTTAATATAAATCTCTAGAGGTCTATCAATGCTAGTATGTATATATTTTAAGGGACTGAGGTCATTTTTCGTGTAGAACTGCCAAACTACGTAAAATAGTTTATTAATTGTGGTATTCTATGAAATGAAACGCCCACAAAAAATTGTGAATGAAAATTTTTGTTACCTGTGCCATTCCAGAATAATAAAACTTGTGCAATAGCCAAAACAAACTAGTTAAATTTAGCAAATCCCGATGATGCGGGGAATATATGGTTTATATGGCATTGACCATCATGTCGTTGCTGTTGTCAATCTGAGAACCGTTATTAGGCTTTTCCGAAGTCCAAAGAAGAGCACAGCTTCAACATGGTTTGACCAGAGTGATATTGGTGTTAAAAAAGAAGATTTAAATGAACTTGAGTAGTTAAAAGGCTAAATTAATTGTGACTGTAATCTTTTTATCAAAGATATCTATTTTAAAATGTGAGATGTCCCTTCCAAACTATACTAAGGAATATTTTCTTTTAAATTTGACAACAAATGAATTAAAAAAAGCATCCCAATTAGGTCAACTTCTTTTTAGACAAATAGTTGTCATAGCTAGGATGAAATAAGGTATTTGTTTTTTATAAAGTAATACCAATCGTTAGAGCATCCGCATTGATT